>MDKI01259772.1:0-29952 GCA_005239505.1 Nicotiana paniculata
CACTTCAATATTTTTAACTTTCTCAGCAAACCAACTGTTGAATTCCCGACTATGATTTCTTGCTCTTTCCCATGAATTTGATCTACTGCGATTACCAATTAAATTCTTATGTTCCCTGCAACATGAATATTCAAGATCAATCATATCATTAAAAAATGAAGTATAGAATAAGTGTTATATAATTTATCTTACTCTATTAACTTTTCCACTTGTTCATCTCCAGTATTAAACAGAGCATATCGATGTGCTTCATAACATAACTGTGGCTCCATTTGAAAAGTATTTTTCTTCTTACTTCCAATTGGATGGCCTATAACAGGGAATATGGATGACAAATTTTGATGGTACTCATCATCTACAATTGGGTATATGCTGAATCTTGTCTTCACGATGTCATGTAGGTATCTTGAACAAAAAGTCAAACACTCTTCTGCCAAAAATCCCTCTGCTATCGATGCTTCTGGAGAAGATCGATTACGAACAAATGCCTTGTATTTACATAGGTTCCTCTCAATGGGATCATCCAACGAAGATGAGCTGGACCCCCAAGTTTAATTTCATTACCAAATGAATAGGCAAATATGGCATTATATCATAAAATGTTGGATGAAAAATCTTTTCAAGATCACAATTTATTTCAATAATTTCAGAGTTCATTTTTTCAAGATCTCTTCGCCTTATGACTTTACTACATATGGCTCTAAAAAAATCACCCAACCTAATCAAGGCCAATGAAACACTCTTGGGCTACGTCTTTCTAACAGCAATCTGGAGCAAGTAATGCATTATAAAATGAGCATCATGACTCTTGTACCCTATATTTTCATCTCCTTCACTTGCACGCGTTCTGAAATATTTGAAGCACAACCTTTTGGTAACTTGGCATTTTTTATGACGGTACAAAATAAACTTTTCTGTTTTGGTTCCATGTAGAAACAAGATTTAGCCAAACTCATTGTTCCATCATCATCTTCTCTTGGTTGTAACTCCTTTCGTATTCCCATTTCTTGTAAGTCATAGCAAGCATTTACATGATCCTTTGACTTTTTTTCCATTTCCAATAAAGTCCCAAGCAAACTATCACATATATTTTTCTCGATGTGCATCACATCAAGATTGTGCCTCAATTTTTTATGCGCCCAATATGGCAATTCAAAAAAAAAATAGATCTTTTTTTCCATGGACCCTTGTTATCCCGGGGTCTTTTCTTTTTGCCCTTTCCAAAAACATTGTTGAATTCAAGCAGCTCTTGAAACACTTCAACTCCCGACAAAGGAGTAGGTGCAGGTCTATGTTCCTCCTTACCATCAAATGACTTCTTATCTTTCCGCAAAAGATGATCATGAGGTAAAACTCTTCGATGGCCCATATAACACATCTTATGGCTGTGTTTGAGATATAAAGAGCATGTGTCATAATTACAAGTGGGGCATGCCAAACTCCCTTTGGTGCTCCATCCTGAAAGCATAGCTAATGCTGGAAAATCACTAACTCTCCACAACAACGCTGCACGCATTTGAAATGTTTGCTTTGTCTCAGCATCATATGTTTTATCCCAGTTTCCCATAGTTCCTTCAATTCTGCAATAAGTGGTTCTAAGTACACATCTATATCATTTCCTGGAGATGAAGGACCTGGTGATCATTGACAACATGATATATTCTGGCTTCATGAAAATCCATGGTGATAAATTATAGTTCATTAACATGACAGGCCACGTGCTATGAGAAATGCTCATGGTTCGAAATGGGTTGAAACCATCACTTGAAAGACCCAAACTAACATTACGTGGATCTTTGGAGAAGTCGGGATGTAGAGAATCAAAATCCTTCCAAGCTTCTCCATCAGCAGGATGCCTCAAATTCCCATCATTAGGTCGTTCATTAGCATGTCATCTCATTGCAATAGCTGTTTCAGGACACATGAATATTCTCTGGAGCCTAGGCTTCAAGGGAAAGTACCTTAAAACCTTTGCAGGAACTTTAGCACTTGCATTAGTCAAGGCATGTTTAGAACTTTTCCATCTAGAAGACCCACAAACAGAGCAATTATCGGCATTTGCATTGTCATTCCAAAATAGCATGCAATCATTAGAGCATGCATGTATTTTATCATAATGAAGACCCAAACTTTTTATCATATTTTTAGCCTTGTTGAAAGACTCTGGCAGCTTAGCAAAGGGAAATGCCTCTTTAGCAATTCTAACAAGTCTGAAAAGGCTATATTACTCAACCCATGCAAAGACTTAAACAAGTACAACCGGATGGTGAAACTCAGTTTATTGAAGTTTTCACACCCTGGATATAATTCTTGTTTCCCTTCCTCTAATAATCTAAAAAATCTCTTAGCATCTTCAAATAGAGCCTCTCTCATCCCTTATTCTTGTACCGTCTCACCTTCTACATTTCTGAATGTATCATCAATTAATCCATCAGTATCATCATGCATGTTAGAAGCTTCATCATTATTTCTTTGACTAGGTGTAATTCTAGAGGAAAATCCTTCACCATGGAAAACCCATTCGGTGTAACCATCAACAAATCCATTAACGACCAAGTGATCCTCGACCACATTTCTATAATGCCAATAGCGATTAATGCACTTTTTGCAATGGCATAATATTTTATTTTCTTGGGAAGCTCGTTCAAATGCCTTATCAAGGAAATCATTCACTCCACGGATATACTCATCCGTCCATCTTAAAAGATGCATCCAACTTTTATCTACTTTATCCATGAGAATCCTATATGACAAAAGTAAATCAAGAATTAACTCAATAAACCAAGGCACATACTAATTTGACTTTGACCAAAGCTTAAAGGGGATGAACTCAAGGAATTACAAATAGTAAAGCAATTCTTTCATTGAGAAAGAGCTATAAAATCATTAGAGAAGAGATTCGTTCTTTGTATCAATGAAAGTCCAAAATAAACCACAAAAGGTGTTCACATGGAACATTTTCTAAGTACAACAACCACAACAACAACATTCCTAATATTATCCCAGACCGCGGGGTCTGGGGAGAGTAGTGTGTACGCAATAGACCCTCGGCACACATTGATAAGAATGTTTTAGGCATATGTAAACATTGTATATAAATAGGACTATTATATAACACTTAACATATATCAAAATATTTCTCCCATTCCTTTATTTCTCAAGGAGACTACCCACCTTACTAATACATTCTAGTTAAATTTTCTCCCTCTGACTCAAATTGAATGTCCACTATTAACACTTGGTAACCATTAAGTTCCTCTATCAGGTCATCTAAAATAAAATTATACAAATGCGCTAAATCTGTCAATCCTCATTCTCCTACCTACCAACTAACACTTTAAAGCTATATGGGGGGCAATGATCTATCACACCTGGTAGGCCTGGAAATTGTTCAGGAATGCCACTGAGTATACTATAAAGTGGATTCAGAATGAGCAACTACATAGATACAGGACTACTCTTAGGAACTATTGTTTCATTAATAGATTATGTAACTAGTTTGGGACTCAATAGTGAACTCTGCCTTGTATTCATGTAGCTTTCGAGGTCTAGCTGTTAAGAACAACCTTCCTAGAAGGGGATTACAACACAAGAAACAATTCTCATACGACTTTTTTCATTACTATAAGGTTTTTTTAGCTTGTTGATACTTTCTCAGCTTGTTTGAAGAACAAGTATCAGCAGAAGATCCATTCTTTAAAGCCACCTCATACAGAAACAACACTGAAGATGTAAAAGCAGAAAACATAAAGTTATCTCCTTTGAAATATCCACAAGTCTCAACCTCCAAATCATGATCCTTAAACAATATTCTTGAAGACAAGACAGAGGATAAGAAGTAAAAACTCATCCAAAATTCAAATTAAAAACTACTTACCGATAACGACTTTTCCCTTAGCTACCAGCAACGATTTCACCTCGACAAATCCGTAAAAGAAGAACTCTACAGTAAATAATGATTTCTTCAACCTGTAAAAGAAGAATTCTACGGTTCGAAAAATGATCTGCTGTTGAGACATTAAAAAAAACACGAAAAAAATAACGAAAGAGGTAGTAGTAGTATACAACCCTATTTACCCAAATATTGAACCCCCAAATACAACCAAATCTTCAACTATAGAGAACAACTACTCACATTGAAAAATAAACCCCATCATAAGGCAAAATCAAGAATCTGTAAAGAAAACTCATGAAATATGAAACACAAGTCACAAAGAGTACCTATTTGGCTTCAAGCAGTAGTCGAGCCGTCGCGCTTTCGAGCAGTCGAGCAGTCGAGAATCGAGCATATGAGCAGACGAGCTTCAAGCAATAGTCGATTAGTCGAGCAATCGAGAAATTGAGCAGACGAGCGGTTAAACAGTCGAGCTTCAGTTAATTTTGGGTTCTAACCAGCAATTTCATTCACTTCATTTTTACAAAAGCTCAGATGCAAGCCCTATAAAACCATTCTATGTTTATAAGAGGAAAATTTCACATCTCCAACCCAATTTTCAGATTTGGTACTTTCTCTTAGGGTTTGGCAGAGAAGAGATGCTTTGAATATATCGATGGAGTGCTTTTAATTTGGTGGGTTCTGATGTTTTGGGGAGGCGGCATATACCATATAAAATATAAATTATAATTTTATATTTATATTTTATTAGAATAGAAAGAATAGGGATTGTTTATTGGCGGGTTTAGCAAAATTTAGGAGGGAATAACGATGAGGTAAAATAACCGTTCCAATAACCATTTTTCCCAAATACCCGTTCCCATAAACAGGTCATTTGGGCCGGTTTACCAAGCCGTTTCGGAAAATCATTTTAGGCCACAATTTTATTACAATTGGAACGGTTTGATCTCTAATGTGTGCTGCTATCATCCAACATCTATTGGAATGGTTAGAACCGTTTTTATAGATATTCTATGGCAACCGTTCTATAACCGTAACAAAAAAACTGTTACAATAGGCCCATTTTCTAGTAGTGTACCCAGGGTCTGGAGTCACAATTCACGAACTTCTAAAGAATACTACAAGTATTTGGCTGAAAGAAAATATATATCTATTTTGGATGAAATAAAAAGGTAACTAAATAATGTAGAGAAGACTCCAGGAATCTGCGGACGCCAGGAGATCTACCTCGTGTCTCCGTAATGATCAACTACTACTCAAAAATCAACTCTGACTGGAGCCTGGATCTGCACAAGAAGTGCAAAGTGCAGTATCAGTACAACCAACCCCATGTACTAGTAAGTGCCAAGCCTAGCCTCGACAAAGTAGTGACGAGGCTACCGCAGAGAATTTATAATATAACCTGGATACAATGTATAATAATGCAAGAAGGGAATACTAAATTAAATAAACAATAATTTGCAGAAATTAGTAGAATAACTCAACTAGCTTTTTCAAATCTCGGCTACAACCAATTCTTACAAAATTCCCCAAGTTTCAATTTAAATAACAGTCAGAGCAAAATATGAAATGACAGCAATAAAACAGTGAGCGTTCCAGTCTTTATTTTATAACCAGTAAAACCTGAATATTCTCCCTTATTGCTCCTTGTTGCAGCGTGCAACCCGATCTCGCCTGTCCTGTCATGCCTCGAGCCTGGGGTGTGCCTTGCCTATCCTTGCGTACCACTTGCGACTGAGAGACTCTGAACATGTAATGTCATACTCTGGCCATGGGCCATATTACAAGATAATGTGCGGAGTAGAATATAAAACTGAATAGAGGCTAATGCTGACTAAGTGTCAACATAAATCTGGGCCGGCAAGGCCGTCATAACCACTATAACTGACAAGCCAACAAAATATACGTACAGGGCCTACAAGCCCAATATACTGCACTAACTGACAGGATATGTTTACAAGCCTCTACTGATGGGTGTACTGTGATCGGAACAGGACCCCGACCTACTCATAACTTGTCTACATATATACACAAGATGTACACCAAACTTCTAGACCTGGAAACTCCGAAGGACGGGGAGCTTACCGATAAGCCTGAACTCGGACAACACCTACTGAGGAGATCTACTCATCTGTCTCTCTGAACCTGCACGCATGAAATGCAGTGCCCCCAGATACGGACGTCAGTACGAAATAATATACCGAGTATATAAGGCAGTATACTGAAAGCTGAAACTTAACTGATAATATAATAATTGCAAGTAGCTGGAAGTCAAAGATAATCTGAAGATATGACTACCTGTTGATACTGACTCAACTCTCTCAATATAGTAAGTGAAATAGATGTCCGGCCCTATAAGGCTCGGTATATATATATATATATATATATATATATATATATATGCTCTGTCGTAGTAGGCTCGCTCATAAGCGCTCGGCCATACTAGGCTTTGTATCTCGACCAACTGGGCTTGCTCATAGGCGCTCGGCCACATTAGGCTCGTTATATAACTTACCATCTGATCAGAGGTTTCCCAATAGGGGCCTGCCCGTCGATTATAGCTCGATGGTAATGAAAATACTGTAATACTGTATATATAGACTCTATGCTCTCTTGGCGAGAAGAAGGAAAAACTCAATTAAATATAAAATCCGGATAAGGAGAATATTATAACTTACCAGACTAGGAAAATATACATAAATTCGGCGAAGTTTAGTTTTCATTGGCTCAAGTAATGGAGACAATTGCTAACGGTCTCGTATTAATCATCTTCTTACCTGTTGTTTGTCAATTGTTGCTAGATAAAATATTAAAAGACTTTCTAGTGAAAGTGTCAATTGTGATCCTGGATTCATTTTTTTTATCAGATATGAAAACATAAAAAAAAAAAAAAAGGAATACTAGAATTATATAAGAAAACTACACTATACTAGAACTCAAGATACTTGACAACTAACTAAAAATGAATTAAAAAAAAGATTCAACTCTCCAATTTTGTTAGCCCAACTCCTGCATTATGTTAAAACAAACTAACTTATCTTGGCTTTCTTATTAAGAGATAATTCCAAGAAAAATAATCCATATTCATGGGATAGGGAATATAATTTTTGGTAAATCCACCAAAAAGATGCAGTGTATCGAGCTAGGTATCTTACATCTGGTAATACCAAATGTAGTTACAAAAAATTCTCTTTATACCTCGTTATCAAACTCACGTAGTTACGAGATCATGCCAAAGTGAAGGAAGGACTTAGCCTTAACATACTTGAAGTAGGGAAAAATCCGTATGATTTTCTTGGAAAAGGTTGTACTATATTTCTTTAGAACCGCAAAATTTCTCTGTTGCTAAGACTCTAAAGATTCTAGCTCGAATTGTTGAAACTTGAAGGAATTACATTGCTTAAGGTATAAAATCTGATTTGCAAAATGTTTTTGAGAATGAAAAGTTGAAGACTTATCAAAATGGCCAACGTTAGTGCCCTATAGTTAATGGGAAAAAGCTAACATTTGTAGGATTCTTTTTTTTTGTGTGTGTGTGTGTAAGAAATGAAGTGTCTTGGTACTAACTTATTGATTTTTCCACCTATTAAAGAATGTGCAAGAGTCATAGATTTGGAAGTGGCTTGCTGCCATGTCACTCTTTCCATCTTTATCAAAAAAAAAATTAATTAATTTAATTAGGTAATAATCTGCTACCCGGTAATTAATTTAATTACCCAAACAATTAAGAATTTTCTCAAATTACTTAAAATTCTACTTATTTTTAATACACTTTATATATCCCACTATCAAGGTCATAAGGTACTTTGTATCGTACTAGTCCGTAAATATCGGGTATTAATGCTCGCCCCATATTTTATCTCCACATGCCAAACTTGGACGAAAATTCATTTTTTTGGATTGCTTCCCCTTTCACCTTCACGAATTTACTCGTCACTTGTAAAATAGCATAATCCTTATAATCTCCAAATAATATTTTCCTTGGAATGATGTCAATTACCTTACAACAAATTCAATGTACAATACTACAGGGTGCAACATCGTCGTCATATAATACTACAGGACGTAATACCGACGTAATATTGCGGGGCGTAACATCTTTTCCCCCTTTGGAACATTGGTCCTCGAATGTTGGATGATGCACTTATCATTTTCATAAACCATAGCCTTTGCGAATACTTTAATATTGTCCTTTTCATTTAGGCAACTATTTTTTATTTTATTTCTTTATTTCGTATATTTTTTTAATAAATTCAAAGACCAGGGCATTTCCCCCTTTAAGCCTCTTTCCCATGCCATGACCTGTGATCGACTTCCTTCCAACCTCGTATCTATTGCTACTTCTTATTATGCAGCCTCTATGATACTGACCTTGTAAGTGTGCCTATGCGACTCTTCTCTCCTTTTTCCTCCAGCTTTTAGCCAATCTCTAGTCCTTACTTTGTAAACATATCCAAGGCTTAATCGGATGCCTCTCTGGGCATCTATAGGTGTATTGTAGTTCTTTGCTTGGTACTTTGTAGAACTTGCGAACATGGATATATCTGTCACGACCCGATTTCGGAGTCGTGATGGCGCATTTCATAGAACCAGGCAAGCCGCCCATTTTATCTAAGCTAAATTTAATTTCCAGTAAAAATATAGTTTTAAACGAAATTATTGATAATACTAATAATCTGAAGTTTTGAAACAATATTTGAAACAAAATTTAAAATCTCCAACCCAGGATCCGGTGTCACTCAGTCATGAGCTACTATAACATAGAGCAGGGAAAAGGAGATATGGACACATAGTCTCAAAATAAAGAACAACATGTAGAATAAGAAAGAGAAGACGAGGTCGCGATTGCCAGCTGCTACCTCGACAACTCCAATGAAACTCTGACAGCTGCTCAGTATCCACTACCGGGTTCCGGTGTACCTGGATCTGCACACAAGATGTAGGGGGTAACGTGAGTACACCAACTCAGAAGTAACGAACCCAAACTATAGGCTGAGAGGTAGTGACAGACTAAACCTCAGAATTTACAATAGACCATATACAGAAATTAGACATGCTAACAGTTTATTAGAATGAGTAAATATGCCCAAGTATGCCAAGATACTCTACATGCCATCATAAAGGAAAATGTATGAAACCAGTGTGGATATGCACATAGTGCTCACAACCCTCACATAGCAGTCCACTCAGTACCGTATATGGCTCTCAGGCCCAGGGAAAATTCCCTCCCGGAATGTACATAATCATTGGTGACCGTAGTCACTCAGTACTGAGGAAAAAGGCCAATCCAACCCCACGGAGAAAGTCCATCTCCGGAATACAACACTCAGACAAGATCCATGTCCAGGGTAGATCCATCCCTTACATAACATCCACTTCGAACACGATCCATTCCCAGGGAAAATCCATCCCTCAACATCAAAGCGTTCACTGGGGGTGTAAAGACTCCGGAGGGGTCCTAGTGGCCCAAGCGCTATATCAAGCCACCAAAGGCATGATTTAGTATCGCTGCGGTGTGCAGTCCGATATCATAACTGTCTCAATAACAGGCTCTCGGCCTCACTCAGTCATTACTCTCCAGTCTCACTCACATGGATCACATATGCATCAATCAGCCCGAAACAATGATAAGTATGCATATATTAACAATACTGAGACTGAGGTATGAAATGATATGCTATAACAGGACTGAATATAATCACAAAATGAGACAGTAATACACGACCACTCGGGTCTCAGCATTTTCAGCGTGAAGCCTAGCATTTATACTTAACATGATTTCTAACACGTTCACAATTACTACATTACTAGAAGTGCGGATATCGATCAACAATAGCTACTAGAAAAATTCCATGGGGTAAGTCAGGACATAATACTCGGTGCATGCCCGCACGCCCGTCACTTGGCATGTGCGTCACCTCAATTATAGTCATAAATCATTTAGCTCGGGATTTCGCACCCTCAGAACCAAGTTTGGAAACATTACTTACCTCAAAACCGGCTAAAATACTACTCCGCAGTGCCTTTGCCTCTAGATTCTACCTCCAAGTGCTCTAAATCTACCAAAAATCATATTTATACCATTATAATATGCCAAAGAACGAAACCCAATCGAAGTTTATCAAAATTACTCAAAAATTCTGAAGTTGGCCAAACCCGACCCTCGGGCCCACGTCTCGAAACTCGATGAAATTTACACCACAAGAATACTCATCCTCCCATGAGTCTATACATACAAAGAACACTGAAATCGGAGTCCAAATGACCCCTCAAATTCCCATTTTAAGGTCTCTAATTCACAAGACCTAATTACCCATTTTAGCATTGTTTTCCCCAATTTTCACCATTAATCAGACTTTAATCACATATAAACGAGTTTTAAGTCTAAAATCCTTAGCTCAATGAAGAACTATTGATTTCCCTCTTCAAAAACCCTTCAAAAGCTTCAAACCCGAATAAGAATGGTGAAAGAAGGACCAAAATTTGCTAAGGGTTCTTTTTATAGGTTCTGCCCAGCGATGACCGCACCTGCGGTCCTTTTCTCGCACCTGCGAACCCGCACCTGTGGTCCCAGGTGCGCACCTGCAAAAATGACTTATGTCCGGACTTCCACACCTGTGGCCCTCTTCTCGCACCTGCTCTCCTTGGCCAGGTACCCCTCTTCTGCACCTGCACAAGAATAATCACACCTGCGGCCATCGCACCTGCGGCTTCCATCCGCAGGTGCGGAAACATCAGAAGACTTCATACCAGCAACCTTTTCACTCTTCAAAACTCCCCGATGGCCATCCGAAATCATCTTGATCCCCTGGGGACCCCAACTAAAAATACCATTCATTCCCATAACCTCATTCAAACTTAGTCGATCCTTCGAAACACCAAAAACGCTAAAATCACCTCAAATTCAAGCCTATGAACTTTGAAACTTCTAAATTCACCAAGGATACCGAAACCATCCAAAACACATCCGATTGACCTGATATCCAAAATAATATTACGAACCTGTTCCAACTTTCGGAATTCATTCCGACCCCAATAGCCTATTTTCCCCTGCCGACCGGAAATCGCCAAAAACTAACTTTCGCCAATTCAAGCCTAATTCTACACCGGACCTCAAAACTACATTCCAAACACACTCCTAAGTCCCAATTCACCTAACGAAGCTATCCGAGCTAGAAAATCCACATTTCGAGGTCGTTTAACCAATAGTTAGCTTCCGGTTGACTTTTCTAACTATAAGGCCAACTTAAGAGACTGCGTGTCTCATTTTTCACCATGAGCACTCTAAACCCGATTCAACCAACCCAACGCCACACAAAAGAGATGAATTGCATTGGAAATGAAGCCGAAATGGGGGAAACAGGCTAAATTCTCGGAACGACCGGCCGGATCATTACATTCTCCCCTTTTTAAACAAACGTTCGTCCTCTGACGTGCCAAGAGTTGTTCCAAAAGACATCAAATCGCCGAATAACCTTACCATGCACATACCCGGGGGTGACCCCACATCACCCTACCCCACATCGATCTAATAACATAACACCTTCGAATTCCACTATATCCAACCTAATCCCTACACCTTATAACCCAAATTCCACGTCAGAACTCTTATCTACAAGATTAGAATCACGCCTCCACACACCATATATAACTGAACATGTCGTACCCAACCAGAGTCATAACTCAAGACGACGTCACATAGTATATCACCAATCTCGAACACTCCAAATGATAATCTTAAATCACAACAGACGCCCAAGCCACCCAAATGCCAGTAATAACCCGTAGATCATCCCGGAGCACAGATCAACCCAATAGCCATTAACTGACACCCTGACAATAGCTCTACGGATTCAAACAATTTGATTTGGTGCAAAACATCTACATCAAGTCATACCTAAAAGTATCATCATCTATCAGATCAAACTACGTCGAACCGACCCTACTCAGAAATGGCACATCCACCCGGGTCTCCAGACCCCCAATAGGTACCACAAACGATCGACACACGTGGTCTGTAACAATAACAGCACCCACAAGGGCGGGTACATGAACAAATGTAACAAAAGATTCACAGGGCGTATCCAGAGAATGGGCTAAAATATGATGAACATGTGAATATGAAAAACTGGACTCAAATAAGAGCTGAAGCTTCTCGTGACAGACTGAAACAATACCTGGGATCACAACATCAGAGGCCATCGCATCCGGTCTGGCTGAAAGTGCATAAAATCGGGCCTGATCACCACTGATCGACCTCCCCCTCTAGGGCGACCCCTACCTACCTGACCCCCACCTCTAGCTGCCTGGGCGGGCGGTGCGGCTACTGAGTCTGAAGTCGCGGGCTGAATCTTCTAATGATAACTACCTCTCTCAAGGGGGGACAAAACCTCTTAATATGGCCCACATCTCCACACTCAAAGCAATCCCTCTCGGAGAATGGCACTGGGGACTGAAAGAAACCCCTAGCACCAGCATAACCACTAGAAGAACTAGGCATAGATGAACTCTGAACCGATGGTGTCCAAGATGAACTCTGAGCTGGCAGGGCACTGAAATATGGGTGTATCTGATGCGAACTGTGAGGATCATGACCAACTAATCCACCATGATAACCTGAGCGACCTGGTTGAGCCTGCCTGAACAGACGGCCTCTGCCGGGCTAAGGCTGCCCCCCTGAAGGAACCCCACAAAAAATTCCAGATCCTCGAGACCTCTTGGCCTCTCTCTCGATCCGCTCCTGGCGGCGAACTGACTCAATCTCTCTGGTAATGTCAACCACCTTCTCAAAAGAAGCGCCAGATACCCTCTCCCTTGTAAGAAAAATCTAAAGCTGATAAGTGAGGCTATCAATGAACCTCCTAATCCTCTCCATATCCATGGGAACTAGCCAAATATCATGACGGTCCAACTCGGAGAACCTCATCTCATACTGCGTCACGGTCATGTCCTCCTGGCGCAACTGCTCGAACTCCCTGCACAGCTCCTCCCTACGGACTGCGGTATATACATCTCCATGAACAGAATGGAGAACTGATTCTAGGTAAGGGGCTCTGCATCAGCAAGTCTATGCCTCTAGCCTCCAGTATCCCTGATATGCGAAGGATCCTCTGATACTTGTCCAAAAAGCCCTGGGCATCCTCGCCCTCAGTACCACTAAAAATCGGAGGCTGGAGTCTACTAAACCTCTCTAACCTGCATTGCTCATCATCTGCCAAAGCTGGGACCAAAAAATCCCGGGCTGGGGCAACCAGCTGGACTGGAACTGTCCCCGGTGTCTGAAGCCCCTGAGTAACCTGCTCAGGTGTCCGGGCAGCTGGAGTTTAAGTGCCTCTCCCGGCCTGTGAAGTAGCAGCAGTAGTAGACATGGCGACGGCCTGTGCTAGGCTGGTGTACACTATCAAAATCTGGGCTAGGGTCTTCTGAAGACCCGGAATCACAATGAGCATTGCTGGTGCCTGAGCTTGTCCCGCTGGGATCACAACTGCGGGGACCTGATCCTGAGCAGTGGGAGGGTGCACAGGTATTGCCCCGGCTGCTGAGCGGGCTGCACCCCTCCCTCTGCCACGGCCTCGACCTCCAGCTGGTCCTGCTGGTGTCTGACCACCATGATCAGTAGCACGAGTCCTCACCATCTGTGAGAGAATGAAACAACAGAAGTTTAGTTACAGAATTCAACAGAGTCGCACGACAGAATTCAATAATGTGGGATTTTTTTCCTAAGGGTTATGTAGCCTCTCGAAGATAAGTACAGACGTCTCCGAACCGATCCGCAAGACTCTACTAAACCTGCTCATGACTGGTGAGACCTATTTAACCTAGAGTTATGATACCAACTTGTCACGACCCGATTTCGGAGTTGTGGTGTCGCTTGTCGTAGAACCAGGCAAGCCGGCCATTTTATCCAAGTTAAATTCAATTTCCAATAAAAATACCATTTTAAACGAAATTACTGAAAATACTAATAATCTGAAGTTTTGAAACAATATTTGAAACAAAAATTAAAATCTCCAACCCCGGATCCGGTGTCACTCAGTCATGAGCTACTATAACATAAAGCAGGGAAAAAGAGAAATGGAAAACATAGTATCAAAATAAAGAACAACAGGTACAATAAGAAAGAGAAGACGAGTTCGCGATCGCTAGCTGCTACCTCGACAACTCCAATGAAACTCTGACAGCTGCTCAGTATCCACTACCGGGTCCCGATATACCTGGATCTGCACACAAGGTGCAGGAGGTAACGTGAGTACACCAACTCAGAAGTAACGAACCCAAACTATGGGCTGAGAGGTAGTGACGGACTAAACCTCAGAATTTACAATAGACCATATACAGAAATTAGACATGCTAACAGCTTATCAGAATGAGTAAATATGCCCAAGTATGCCAGTATACTCTACATGACATCATAAAGAAAAAATGTATAAAACTAATGTGGATATGCACATAGTGATCACAACCCTCCCACAACAGTCCACTCAGTAAGGTATATGGCTCTCGGGCTTAGGGAAAATTCCATCCCGGAATGTACATTATCATTGGTGACCGTAGTCACTCAATACTGAGGAAAAAGTCCAATCCAGCCCTACGGAGAAGGTCCATCTCCGGAATACAACACTCGGACAAGATCCATGTCCAAGGAAGATCCATCCCTCACATAACATCCACTTCGGACACATTCCATGCCCAGGGAAAAACCATCCCTCAACATCAAAGCACTCATTGGGGGTGTAAAGACTCCGGAGGGGCCCTAGTGCCCCAAGCGCTATATCAAGCCAACGGAGGCATGATTTAGTATCGCTGTGTTGTGTAGTCCGATATCATAACTGTCTCAATAACAGGCTCTAGGCCTCACTCAGTTATTACTCTCCAGTCTCACTCATATGAATCACAGATGCATCTATCAACCCGAAGCAATGATAAGTACGCATATAATTAACAATACTGAGACTGAGGTATGAAATGGTATGCTATAACAGGACTGGGTATATGAAATCAAATAATCACAAAATGAGACAATAATACACGACCACCAGGTCTCAGACTTTTCGGCGTGAAGCCTAGCATTTATACTTAACATGATTTCTAACAGGTTCACAGTTACTGCATTACGAGAAGTGCGGATATCGATCAGTAATAGCTACTAGATAAATGCCATGGGATAAGCCACACCACAATACTCGGTGCACGCCCGCACGCCCGTCACTTGGCATGTGCGTCACCTCAATTATAGTCATAAATCATTTAGCTCAGGGTTTCGAAACCTCATAACCAAGTTTGGAAACGTTACTTACCTCAAAACTGATTAAAATACTACTCCGCAGTGCCTTTGCCTCTAGATATTCACTAAGGGTTCTTTTTATAGGTTATGCCCAGCGGTGACCGCACCTGCGGTCCTTTTCTCTCACTTGCGGTCCCAGGTGCGCACCTGCGAAAATGACTTAAGTCCGGACTCCGCACCTGCAGCCCTCTTCTCGCACCTGAGGGCTCGCAGGCGCGACCAGGCGTCCGCACCTGTGCTCCTTGGCCAGGTCCCCCTCTTTCGCACCTGTGCAAGAATCATCGCACCTGCGTCCATCGCACTTGCGGCTCCCCATCCGCAGGTGCAGAAACATCAGAAGACTTCACACCAGCAACCATTTCACTCTTCAAAACTTCCCGATGGCCCTCCGAAATCATCCTGAGCCCCTCGGGACCGCAACCAAAAATACCAACAATTCCCATAACCTCATTCAAACTTAGTCGAGCCTTCGAAACACCAAAAACAATGCAAAAACACTAAAATCACCTCAAATTCAAGCCTATGAACTTTGAAACTTCTAATTTCACCAAGGATGCCGAAACCATCCAAAACACATCTGATTGACCTAAAAATTTTCACACATATCTAAAATGACATTACGAACCTGTTCCAACTTTCGGAATTCCATTCCGACCCCGATCGCCTATTTTCCCCTGCCGACCAAAAATCGTCAAACACTAAGTTTCGCCAATTCAAGCCTAATTCTACACCGGACCTCAAAACTACATTCCGAACACACTCCTAAGTCCCAAATCACCTAACGAAGTTATCCGAGCTGTAAAATCCACCTTACGAGGTCGGTTACCCAATAGTCAACTTTTGGTTGACTTTTTTAACTATAAGGCCAACTTAAGAGACTAAGTGTCTCATTTTTTACCATGACCACTCTGAACCCGAGTCAACCAACCCAATGCCACACAAAAGAGATGAAATGCACTATAAATGAAGCCAAAATGGGGGAAATAGGCTAAACTCTCGGAACGAACGGCCGAGTTGTTACAATATCTTATTTCATAGACCTGGTTATCTATTCGTATGACTATATTGCATCTACGTAGGTCACACTATATCATGATTCTTACTTCGATTTATCATTACTGAGGTCTGGAACCAGCTTCGAGTTACTCTCATTGCTTATCCTTAAGACTGATGGTCTAATCTCATCTCTTCTAAATGCTACTAGTCTTAGACTCCTTCGAGTTCATTCAGGCTATATTGGGATTTCTATAACTTAGAGGAAACATCAGCTCCTTTGTTATCACGGGCTTAATCCCTAGGACTTTTCCACCACTTTTGTCACCTTATCATTTGCCTTCTTCTTATTCTTACTCTTGTTTTTCTATAACCTTGTCGTTCTATCATACTTTAGCTTGCGATCGATTTCCTTATGCTTTTTTTTGGAACCTCAAGTGAGACATCAAATCGTCTCTAACACTTCTTTTACTCTCTAATTAGACCTTTTGGTACTTAGAAACCGTAGGTTGGAAGATATGTCACTAACGACGCTGCTATCATTTCTGGATACTGAATCCCATTACTTCTAGTCTTTTACCTAAAATATGGACCACTTTCATCCTTCTATACTTGAGTATTTCGTATGCTGTTCACTTTTACCTTACGTACCTTCAAATATCACCTCACATTCTTCTGTCTCTTTCATAACCTCCCTCTCACATAGGTATAAATCACATCCACTATTTGAAGCTCTATTATAATACTTGCACCTCTGGTGTCTATACAATCGGGTGGGAGCTCCATACTGAATTCTTATGAGGCTGGTATTTTTCTATCTGGCTTTACTATAGAGCCTTTATAGAATATGGTTGTTGTGCTATCTCTCTTGCACCTCTAA
This sequence comes from Nicotiana paniculata, assembly GCA_005239505.1. NCBI lineage: Eukaryota > Viridiplantae > Streptophyta > Magnoliopsida > Solanales > Solanaceae > Nicotiana > Nicotiana paniculata. Next base: position 17,053 of record MDKI01259772.1, read on the forward strand.
TATTAAGAGTGATTCTGCTATGTTCACAATCATGATTCCTATAACTCCTGGGTCTAATAATCGGATTCCTAATTTACTTCGTTGATATAACTCTTTAGTTTTCTCCTTCTTTTGATCGGCCTTTATGTCGGCTTAAGTTATCTCCTGATACGTGGTTCATGGTATTACTTCTTTTGTTTAGCCTTTCATGGGCGCTGAGTAATATGCATGATACAATCCTTTAACAATTTAATCCTTCATTTATGACCTGGCTCAATTCTTCTTTTTATTGTATACCAGAATCTTCTACGACTGTATATGTTGCATGTATAAAACTCTGAACCCTTAAGTGTGTTCATAACGTAACCAACATTGGATCATTTATCGAATAATTTTTTTGTTCCATCTTAGATTTCGTTCAGCGTAGGCTATTACTTTTCCTGGCCTTTCTGCCCCTTTGTTGCGTCCATACTTAGCTTATCTTAGTGACCACACATGCCAGAGTTTCCGTGAAACTCATATAATCTCGAATATTACTTTTAATCTTATTTCCCGTTCATTAGCCACGGTAGGTGCCACTTTCCTTTGGAGTGCTTACAATGTTGTTGTGACTGTTGGTACACGACCATTTCTTCTTTAGGTCGTTGTGCTTAGGTTGAAGCCTTTTTCCTTATTTCCTCAACTAGTCTTTCGTTTTAGTACTTAGGGAGGGCCCTTGACTCTTATAAAGCTGTGAGCTTATTACAAACCTTTCTAATGTCCTTCCTTGCCTATAATTATCCGTAGTTGCTTACCTCTATGCCCTTGAGGTTGTAGGGTTTCTTCTGAAATGATATTTTGACTATCTTTCCACTGGCACTCTCTTTTATTCACGTAACATCCATACGGTACCTTTAACTACCTCGACTCTTATTTTGAATATATCTCAAGTATTATAAAGACGATACTGTGAGGCTGTATTCTCCATGTTGGGGCTCATTATATTTATATTCCATGATCTACTGATTTGTTTGTAACCTCTTGTCTGGTCATGACTACGCCCTTCTGAATAAACTACTAACTACTCGTTGGCCCATTCTCATCCCATATTCCGCGTAATCTTTCTTGGGTTATTTCTTTTGTCTTAACTTACCTCACGTACTGGCTCCTTATCTATCAATAACATCACGGACATGAACCCTTAATTCATTTTCTTAACATTGTTCTTACATAATGTTCTAGAATCATAGCATATCTGTAACATTTTAATAAGCACAATCTCATCCCTATCTTATTTTTATCACATTCGTCCTTTATCATTCCATATTTACTAGCTCCACTTAATTCTGACTTAATGTCACACCATTCCATATTCCCCACTTTGGCGAAGTACTAAGAGTTGGAGCAACGACGACCTACCTATAGATATTTTTCCTCTTCATCTTTAGCGTCCTTTCACCTCATCAATGACCCTTACTCGCCTTGCGGTAATCCTTCTGTACCAAGTGATAACATAATTCCTTACTCGCGATGGTAACACTTAGTGTAACTGGCATATACAGTCCCTTAAGCTTAACTTTGATCACATTGCTTGCTTTAGGGAAGCGTCTTCCTGAGTGACCATTCTCTGAAATTATCATGAATCTTTTTCTAATTCCCATTCTATTATCGCTAGAACGCAATCTGAAATTCTCATGATACTAACTATTATCAAATCACTCAGTTCCTAATTCATGTTTAGTTTATCTTGTTCACCAGCCCATACTGATTTCTATTATTCCATTTTTTTTACCGTAAGAAAGGATAGATATTCTTGCCTTAGGGATCCTTATCAAGAAACTTACACGTCTTAGTACACACATAATCTGCTGAATACCTCATATTTATTCATCATGAAAAATTGCGTTCTCCTAACTCAACTCTTCCATAGACACATTAATCTCTTACCAACTGTCTTTCCAGATGTAGCTATCGTTTTATTACGAATAGAAGTTAGGAGTTTAAATTCTTATAATTGAGCTCTATCACATGATCTAGAGTAAGAAGAAAGAGTGACCGTCCTAAATTCCCTGTAGCCTCCTACTTATAAGTGTGGTGCACAATACACCCATAAACAAGACTCTACTAGACACGACTTGTAGACTCCCTAGGACAAAACTGCTCTGATACCACTTTTGTCACGCCCCGAGCCTGGGGGGGGGGGGAGACGATACCGGCACTCGGTGCCTTACCTATCCTTGCATACCACTTGCGACTGAGAGACTCTGAACATGTAATGTCAGACTCTGGCCATGGGCCATATTACAAGATAATGTGCGAAGCAGAATATAAAACTGAATAGAGGCTAATGCTGACTAAGTGTCAACATAAAGCTTGGCCGGCAAGGCCGTGTGTCCACTATAACTGACAAGCTAACAAAATAAACTTACAGGGCCTACAAGCCTGACATACTGCACTAACTGACAGGATATGTCTACAAGCCTCTAATGATGTGTGTATTGTGATCGGAATAGGGCCCCGACCTACTCATAACCTGTGCACATATATACACAATATGTACACCAAAATTCTAGACTCGGAAACTCCGAAGGACGGGGAGCTTACCGATAAGCCTGAACTCGGACAACACCTACTGAGGAGATTTACTCATCTGTCTGTCTGAACCTGCACGCATGAAATGCAGCGCCCCCATAGAGGGACGTCAGTACCAAATAATGTACCGAGTATTTAAGGCAATATACTGAAAGCTGAAACTGAACTGATAATATAATAAATGCAAGTAGCTGGAAGTCAAAGATAATCTGAAGATATGATTACCTGCTGATACTGACTCAACTCTCTCAATATAATAAGTGAAATAGCTGTCCGGCCCTATAAGGCTCTATATATATATATATATAACTGCTCTGCCGTAGTAGGCTCGCTCATAAGCGCTCGGCCATACTAGGCTCTGTATCTCGACCAACTGGGCTCACTCATAGGCGCTCGACCACAGTAGGCTCAGTATATAACTTACCATATGATCAGAGGTTGCCCAATAGGGTCCTGCCCATCGATTATAGCTCGATGGTAATGAAATTACTGTAATACTGTATATATAGACTCTTTGTTCTCTTGGCAGGAAGAAGAAAAACCTCAATTGAATATGAAATCCCGATAAGGAGAATATTATAACTTATCATACTAGAAAAATATACATAAATTCGGCGAAGTTCGGTTTTCATTGGCTCAAGTAATAGAGACAATTGCTAACGGTCTCAAATTTATCATCATCTTACCTGTTGTTTGTCAATTGTTACTAGATAGAATATTAAAAAACTTTCTAGTGAAAGTGTCAATTATGATACTGGATTCATTTTTTTTATCCGATAAGAAAACATAAAAAGAAAAAGGAAGACTAGAATTATATAAGAAAACTACACTATACTAGGATTCAAGATACCTGACAACTAACTAAAAATGAATTAAAAAAAAGATTCAACTCTCCAATTTTGTTAGCCCAGCTCCTGCATTACGTTAAAAAAAACTAACTTATCTTGGCTTTCTTATTAAGAGATAATTCCAAGAAAAATAATCCATGTTCATGGGATAGGGAATATAATTTTTGGTAATATCCACCAAAAAGATGCAGTGTATCGAGCTAGGTATCTTACATCTGGTACTACCAAATGTAGTTATAAAAATTCCCTTTATACCTCATTATCAAACTCACATAGTTACGAGATCATGCCAAAATGAAGGAAGAGCTTAGCCTTAACATACTTGGAATAGGAAAAAATCTGTAGGATTTTCTTGGAAAAAGTTGCACTGTATTTCTTTAGAACCGCAAAATTTCTCTGTTGCTAAGACTCTAAAGATTCTCGCTGGAATTGTTGAAACTTGAAGGAATTACAATGCTTAAGGTATAAAATCTGATTTTCAATGTTTTCGAGAATGGAATGTTGAAGACTTATCAAAATGGCCAACGTTAGTGCCTTATAGTTAATGGGCAAAAGCTAACATTTGTAGGATTCTTTTTTTTTTTTTGTAAGAAATGAAGTGTCTTGGTACTAACTTATTGATTTTGGAACCTATTAAAGAATGAGTAAGAGTCATAGATTTGGAAGTGGCTTGTTGCCACGTCACTCTTCCCATCTTTATCTAAAAAATTTAAAATTGATTTAATTAGGTAATATCCCACTACCTGGTAATTAATTAATTACCCAAACAATTAAGAATTTTCTCATATTACTTAAAATTATACTTATTTTTAATATACTTTATATATCCCACTATCAAGTTCTTATGGTACCTTGTATGGTACTAGTCTGTAAATATCGGGTATTAACGCTCAGCCCGTATTTTATCCCCACATGTCAAACTTGGACGAAAATTCATTTTCTTTGGCTTGCTTCCCCTTTCACCTTCACGAATTTTCTCATCACTTGTGAAATAGCATAATCCTTATAATCTCCAAATAATCTTTTTCTTAGACTGATGTCAATTACCTTACGACAAATTCAACGTACAATACTACAGGATGCGACATCGTCGTAATATAATACTGCAGGATGTAATATCGACGTAATATTGTGTGGCGTAACATGTCCACCCTTATTGCTCCTCCGTATATATATCACCCTTATTTCTCGTGTTGCGGCATGTAACCCGATCCCACCTGTCCACCCTTATTACTCCTTGTTGGGGAGTTCAACCCGCTCCCACCAGACAATCTCATCTCATTATTTATAATTAAGATTTCACAATTTAGATCAAAGTCTTTCAATATATTTATGTCTCAACCATTATAAATCGAAAGTTGTACTATTTAGAAATTTCACCAATTATCACTACACAGTGAAACCAAAATGTAATACTGACAACCAGCTCAACCATTAATGTACCACAATGAAATTAAGGAACAATTAATACTCCCAAATAAGTGAAACAATATCTAACAAACAAGTGAGCAAAACAAGTAAACATGAAGGCATCAATGATCATGAAACAATTAAGACATGAGTAAAATAAATTGGAAACGGGGAAGGGAACATGCTAAACAGATAATTTGGTGGTACATAGATACTCGTCACCTCACCTATACACCACGCACATGCAAATTCACATAGAATTTAAGTTGAGGATTCCTATTCCCCAGAGTCAAGGTTAAACCAAATACTTACCTCAATTTCGCAGGCCACTCACTGCTCAATTAGATCTTTTCCTTTCAAATTCACCTCCAACACACTCGTATCTTATCATAATTAGTTCAATATCATTAATTAGTGATAAAGAAACTAAATTTAATGCAAAACTATGGTTTTCCTAAGTTTCTAAAAAAAAGTTAAAAATTGACCCCGGGCCCGCTTGGTCCAAACTCGGGGTTCGGACCAAATTCCGTTTATCCATTTACCCCCGAACCCGAATATGTAATTAGTTTCGAAATACGACCCCAATTCGAGGTCAAAATTCCATTTTTTCAAAATTCTCTAATTCTACCCAAATCCCCCATTTCTACCATGAAAACCCTTGATTTTTGATTGAAAAGTGACGAAAAATAATGGGTAATTGAAAGAAAATAGTTTGGAATCACTTACCAAAACTTTTGGGGAAGCATTTGCATGTTAAAAATCGCCTCTAGGTCTTTTTAGTTCGAAAATAGCTGCTGCCCGGTTTAAAATTTGTCTTAAGTCGTCAGACAGGCCTTCATCGCGTTCGCGATGGGCCTGTCGCGTTCGCGGAGTATTAAGGCCTAGTGGCCTTCGCATTCGCGATGGGATGTCCGCGTTCGCGGAGAATTAAGGCCCAGTGGCCTTCGTGTTCATGATGGGCTGTCTGCGTTCGCGAAGAGAAATTCGACTCCCCTCCCCCAGTCCCGTAACACATCGCATTCGCGGAGGAGTGGACGCGTTCGCGTCCAGTACCTCGCGTTCACGAAGAAGGATTTCTCCCTCAACAAAGTTACTCTATGCGTTCGCCAATGAATTTACGCGAACGTGAAGAACAATTCGTCTGGGCACCAGAAACAGCAAAACAACAGTTTTTTTTAAGTTTAAAACATCCCGTAGCCTATCCAAAACTCAACGAGCCCTCAGGGCTCTAAAACCAAATATGCATGCAAGTCTAAAAACATCATACGGACTTGCTCGTGCGATCAAATCACAAAAATAACACCTAAAACTACAAATTTAACCTCAAAACTCATGATTTTCTCAAGAATACTTCAAATTCACTATTATCTCAAACGGACGTCCGAATCACGTCAAATGAACTCCGATTTTCATCAAATTTCACAGATAGTACTTAAACATTATAACAAACTTGTACCGGGCTCCGAAACCAAAATACGGGCTCAATACCAATGGTTTCAAATATTAATTCATTTATTTATTTCATTAAAAGTCCAGCACAATAATTTTCTTCAAAAATTAATTTCCAAAGCTAGGTACCTCGGAATTCAATTCCGGGCGTACGACCAAGTCCCATATTTTATTGCAGACCTCCCGGGACCGTCGGAACATGGATCCGAACTTTTACTCAAAATGTTGACCAAGTCAACTAAAATCAAATTTTTAACTCTAAAAACTGTTACTTCTCATATTTTCACATAAAGGCTTTCCGGATTCATGTCCAGAATGTGGACGCAAATCGAGGTAATCAAAATTAGTCTTTTTAAGGCTAATGAGTCGGGAATAGAGTCTTAATTCATAAGATGACCCTTTGGGTCATCACAATCGACACCTCTAAAGCAAACGTTCGTCCTCGAACGGACATAGAAAAGTACCTGAACTGGCGAACAAGTGGGGATATCTACTCTGCATGTCCGACTTAGAGTCCCAAGTAGCTGCTTCAACAGGATGACCTTTCACTGCACTCGAACTGAAGGGTAACTCTTTGACCTAAACTGACGAACCAGCCGGTCTAAAATGGCTATCGACTCCTGCTCATAAGTCAAATCCTTGTCCAATTGGACAGTGCTGAAATCTAACACGTGGGATGGGTCACCATGATATTTCCGGAGCATAGACACATGGAATACCGAATGAACTGAGGATAACCCTGGAGGAAATGCAAGTCTATAGGCTACCTCCCCCACCCTCTCGAGAATCTTAAATGTCCTGATGTACCTAGGGCTCAACTTTTCCTTCTTCCCAAATCTCATAACACCCTTCATGGGCGATACCCGAAGTAATACCCTCTCTCCAACCATGAATGCCACATCACAAACCTTACGGTCGGCATAAATCTTTTGCCTGGACTGAGCTGTATGAAGACGATCCTGTATAATCTTGACCTTGTCCAAGGCCTCCTGAACTATGTTTGTACCCAATAACCGAGCCTCTCCCGGCTCAAACCATCAAACTGGCGATCTGCACCGTCTATCGTATAATACCTCATAGGGAGCCATCTGAATGCTCAACTGGTAGCTATTATTGTAGGCAAACTCTACTAACGGCAAGAACTGATCCCAAGAACCTCCAAAGTCAATAACACAAGCGCAGAGCATATCCTCCAAGATCTGAATAGTACGCTCGTATTGTCCGTCCGTCTGCGGATGTAATGATGTGCTCAACTCAACCCGTGTACCCAACTTATGTTGAACTGCCCTTAAAAAGTGCGAGGTAAATTGCGTACCTCGTTCAGAAATAATAGACACTGACACACCGTGAAGACGAATGACCTCCCGAATGTATATCTCTGCCAACCACTCTGAATTATAAGTACTTTCCACTGGAATGACATTTTCTGATTTAGTCATCCTATCCACAATAACCCAAACAACGTCGAACTTCCTCTGAGTCCGTGGGAGTCTAACAACGAAGTCCATAGTGATACACTCCCACTTCCACTCAGGAATCTCTATCTGCTGAAGCAACCCACCGAGTCTTTGATGCTCATACTTCACATGTTGACAATTCAAGCATTGATCCACATAAGTTACAATATCTTTCTTCATCCTTCTCCACCAATAATGCTGCCGCAGGTCCTGGTACATCTTCGCAGCACCCGGGTGAATAGAATACTTAGAACCGTGAGCTTCCTCAAGGATCAACTCACGAATTCCATCAACATTAGCCACACATATACGACCTTGCATCCTTAAAACACCATCATCTCCAACTATAACCTACATGGAACCACTGTGCCGAACTGTGTCCCTAAGGACCATCAAATGCGGGTCGTCATCCTGCCGATCTCTGATACGCTCAAATAAATAAGACCGAGAAACTGTACAAGCTAAAACACGGTTGGGTGAAATATCCAACCTCACGAACTAATTAGCCAAAGTCTGAATATCTGAAGCTAATGGTCTCTCACCGACTAGAATAAATGCAAGGCTGCCCATACTCACCGCCTTTCGACTCAATGCATCGGCCACCACATTGGCCTTCCCAGGATGATACAATATAGTGACATCATAATCTTTCAATAACTCTAACCATCTCCTCTGCCTCAAATTAAGATCCTTTTGCTTGAACAAGTACTGGAGACTGTGATGATCCGTGAAAGCCTCACACGGTACACCATAAAGATAGTGCATCCAAATTTTCACTACGTGAACAATGGATGCCAACTCTAAGTCATGGACAGGATAATTCTTCTCATGAACCTTCAACTGACGAGACGCATATGCAATTACCCCGCCCTCCTTCCTCAATTACCGCCCCAAGCCCAATACGGGAGGCATCACAATATACCGTGAAAGATCCTGAATCTGATGGTAACACCAACACCGGTGTTGAAGTCAAGGTTGTCTTGAGCTTCTGAAAGCTCGCCTCACACTCGTCTGACCATTTGAATGGGGCACCTTTCTGAGTCAATTTAGTCACTAGGGCTGCTATAGATGAAAATCCCTCCACAAAACGACGGTGGTATAACCCGCCAAACCCAAGAAGCTCCTAATTTTCGGAGCTGAAGTGGGTCTAGGACAATTCTTGACTGCCTATATCTTCTTAAGATCTACCTGAATACCCTCTGCTTATACGATGTGACCCAAGAAAGCGACTAAATCCAACCAGAACTCAAACTTTAAAAATTTAGCATACAACTGACTATCCCTTAAAGTATGGAGCGCTATCCGGAGGTGCTGCTCATGCTCCTCCCGACTACGGGAGTATATTTGCATATCATCTATGATCACAATTATGAAGGAATCCAGATAAGTCTTGAAAACCCGATTCATCAAGTCCCTAAAGGCTGTTGGGGCATTTGTAAAGCCAAAGGACATCACCAGAAACTCATAGTGTCCATACCTCGTCCGAAAGGCCGTCTTAGGAACATGCCCTAATCTTCAACTGATGGTAGCCCGATCTCAAATCAATTTTCAAAAACATCATGGAAATCTGAAGCTGATCAAATAAATCATCAATTCTCGGCAATGAATATTTATTCTCGACGGTGACTTAATTCAACTGCCAGTAGTCTATACACATCCTCATCGATCCATCCTTCTTCTTCACGAACAAAACTGGTGCACCCCAGGGCAAGACACTAGGTCTTATGAAACCCTTATCAAGCAAGTCTTGCAACTGTTCTTTCAATTCTTTCAACTCCATTGGGGCAATCTGGTATAGAGGAATATAAATGGGCTGAGTTCCCGGAGCCACATCGATGCAAAAATCAATATCCATGTCGGGTGGCATCCCCAGCAGGTCTGTAGGAAACACCTCGAGAAACTCGCGAACAACCGGCACCAAGTCTATAAAAGAAACCTCAGCATTAGAATCACGAATATGAGCCAAACACCCCTTCTCAACCATGCGACAAGCCTTGGCATAATAAATCACCCTACTGGGAGAATGACCAGGAGTCCATTTCCACTCTAATCGAGGCAACCTCGGCAAAGATAAAGTAACTGCCTTGGCGTGACATTCCAAGATAGAAGAATAAGGCGATAGCCAATCCATGCCCAATATGATGTCTCGACCATGTCAAGAAGCAAAAGGTCCACACTGGTTTCAAGACCCTTAATAGTGACTACACACGAACGATACATACGATATACCACAATAGCATCCCCCACGGGCGTAGACATATAAACAGGGACACTCAAGGAATCACGGGGCATAACAAAATACGAGGCAAAATAAGATGATACATAAGAATAAGTAGACCCGGGATCAAACAGAACTGAAGCATCTCTATTGCTAACAAAAATGGTACCTGTGATAACAGCATAGGAGGACTGTTGGCCCATGTCACAAAATGGGTTTTGAAGATTGACAAATGTTGACAAGTTGAACCAGGTCCATCAAAGCATACACACCTGAACGGATCAATTGGCACAAGAATCATACAAGCATAGGAGATATCAGTGATTGCTGAGTATCAAAGAACTAAGAGGATGTCACCTAATACGAAAAGATTGCAAACTGATGAAAAGAACAGAAGTTGAATTCAGCTAGGACAGAAACAAAGGAAGGAAGTTGAGTTTGGTTCGAATTGGTTTACCCATGTAGAGTTGAACTGGAATTGGAAGACAAGCTCAACAACTGACTATATAAATACTCAAAGTATTATTGCTGAAATTCACGACACACAAAGACGCACAAAGACTAAATTGAATCAAGTTCTGAAAGCAAAATTCTCAGGATATTTGCAAGCAGAATTATTGTGCAAAGGCTACAGTTCAACTAGAAGAAATAGGTCCGTTTGTTTATCATTGAGTCTAGTTGGTTGTAGTAGGAGTTTTAACATTATATCTTTTCAGCTTTACTAGAAGCAAGTGTAATAGGTACACATTGTTCAAGTTAGAGTTAGCTCGAAGTCTGTAGAAATTAGCTGGAGGCTAGTTGATACAAAGAGGATTAGAGTTAGTCCTAGGATTACAAAATAGTTTATTTTGTAAGTCCGTTTTGCTCAGAGGTTTTAGTGAAGTGTTTGAGAAAATCCTACTGAGTAGTAGGTCGTGGTTTTTTCACCTTTTGAGCCAGGTGTTTTCCACATAAAAATATCTGTGTCTTTAATTTACTACTTTATTATTTCGTAAATAGTAGTAAGTAGTACACCAAGAAGAACCAGGTTCTTCTTATTAGACAGCACTCGAAAATTGGGTACTGCACAATTAACTTATAATATTGTATAGTATTGACGTCTAAAACATCAATTGGTATCAGAGCGGGTTATCCTTGAAAATTTTAACACCTTGGAAAAGATCGAGATGAGTGCACCACCTGGGAACTGGGAAGGTCAATCAACTGCAAGGCCACCACTCTTCAATTGCAAGTACTATTCTTGGTGGAAGAATAGAATGAATGACCACCTTATTGGAAAAGACTATGATCTCTGGGACATAGTCGTTGATGGACCACTTGCAACAATGAAGAAAACTGTTTAAGGTAATGTACCTAAGACTAGGGCTGACTACACGGCTGAAGATCTAAAGAAATGGGAGAAGAATGTCAAAGAAAAGAAGTGGCTAGTGTGTGGATTAGGACCAGATGAATACAGTAGAATCCAAAGCTGCACCACTGCCAAGGAAATCTGGGATACTCTACAAGCATCCCATGAAGGAACAGCTCAAGTGAAGAGGTCTAGAGGTACACTACTATATTCTCAGTATGAAAACTTCACTATGAAAGAAGGAGAGACAATTCAAGAAATGTACACAAGTTTCACAACCTTGACAAATGAACTCAAGTCTCTTGGAAGGATCATACTTGAAGAAGATAAGGTAGAGAAGATCTTGACAAGGGTTCTGCCTATCTCCTGGGAAAGCAAGATCACTGCTATCTAGGAATCCAAAAATATGGGAACCCTTAGACTGGATGAGTTGATTGGAAACCTCACTACTTATGAACTCAGAAGGCAAACCATGAAGATGGATGCCCCAAAGAAGGAGAGAAGTCTAGCACTGAGGATCACTGAGGGAGCTGATCTGGAGGAGGATGAGATGTCCATGATAACTAAAGAATTCAGAAATTTTCTCATAAGGAAGAAGGGCATCTCCCGGGGAGGAAGCTTCAACAAGTCAAAGGCACCAGAAAGGTCAGCTAATGCGGGATGCTATAAATGTGGTAAGACTGACCATGTCATTAAAAATTGTCCTCAGTGGGAAGTAGAGTGGAAAAAGAAAAGATATGAGATAAGGAACAGGTTCAACCCAAGACAACCACAACAAAGGCTATGGTTGCTGCTTGGGGGGAAAAGTTCAGATGAAGAATCAGAAGATGGTGAGACAGAAGATCAGGCTCTCATGGCAGTTGGAGAATATGATGAGGAGACTTATGAATAACCAGAGGTAAGTATCTCACAACTTAAAACTAAAATAAAGTTTTTATCTAAGGAGAAACTTTCTGAGTTGCTACTTGACTTCATAGATGATTCTGAGGAAACAACCAAAGAGAAGGATCAACTATCTAAAGAGTGTGAATGCTAAAAGAAAAATGCATGGAACTGGAGATAAGGGTCAGTGAATCTGAAAAGAAAAACATTGTCTTGATGAACCAGGTTCATCCACTCGAAACTGAGATTCTAGAGCTAAAATCTGAAAACTTAAAGTTAAGACTAGGATCCAGTAAAAAGGTAGTTGATCACTCTCATATCATGTTAGAAGAAAAAATACGAAAATTAAAAGATAAGATGTATGCCAAGGACGAGAAAATAAGAACTCTTAATGAACAACTTGGCAAAGTCAAACATGAATTAGATCGAACCTGTAAATGGAATAAATCCTCTGACGCCCTGATATGGCTTCAAGAGAATCATAGTAGCAACAGGAGAGGGATTGGCTTTGGAAGTCAATTGCCAAAGTGGGATCCAAAAAACAAGTATCTCACTCTTCCTGAGAATAAAATCTGCACCCATTGTGGTAAGACTGGACACTACAAATATGAGTGTATTGAAAATGAGCAGGCCAGTCGAAAAACTGAGAGGTTTGTAAATGGGAAAAACTGGCTGCCAAATTGGGCCAGGAAAAATCTGATTCATCCATTCTCTCATAGAAAAGGACCCAAACTAGTT
>ML365125.1:566-43255 GCA_005239505.1 Nicotiana paniculata
GGCGTTATGAGGCTAATGCCTGGATAACGCCAGGCTAGGGTTGGCGTTTGGACCCTAACGCCTGGCTAACACCAGGCTAGGGCTGGCGTTTGGACCCTAACGCCTGGCTAACGCCAGGTGCACTCCTCCTCGCCTCCTGAGCGTATTTTTGATGTATTTGCATACATTTAGCTCGGTTTCCATCTCCAATTCACCTACACATGAAATAGACTCTATTATGCACATAAAAAGTGTATTTTTATCATTAACGCACATAAAATGTAGGGCATATAACATGTTAAATCATGAATTCTAGCCTCGCATCAATGTCTCTAGTAAGTGCCTATATTTTCTCTCCACAAGACACACAACTGGTTTGATGTATAATCCCCTGGGAAAGAAAAAAATTTGTTTGAACAATTCCAGAACCCAATTCAGAAGCATTATCTGATCTGATTATCTTAACTTTTGTATGAAATTGCCTCTCTACCATTGCTAAATAATATTTTAACACAGTGAAAGCATTTGACTTGTTACTTAGTAAGTAGGTCCAAGTCCCTCTACTGTAGTCATCAACTATAGTGAGGAAATATTTATAATCATCATAGGTAAGATCCTTGTAGGGTCCCCAAGAATCCACATGGATTAGTTCAAAGATATTTTTGGTCGATATAGTACTTTAAGGAAAAGAAAGCTTGGATTGTCTAGCCATAGGACAAATAAGACAAGGAGTAGAATGAGTAAAGCATGAAGGAACAGAAACATCAGAAATTTTCTTCATATTACTCAAAGGCATGTGGCCTAACCTATAATTCCATAGCTTTCCTTTTACATTGGAATCAGAAAAAGCAAAACAAGAATTAAAAACTGAAACAGAATGTAAACTCTGCCTAGGTAAAGAAGTATTAGACTTAGGGAAACTTTTAAAAACTAGGGCTGCAAGTCTTGACTTGAGAATGAAGGTCCTCCTGTCTCTTTATCAATCTCCAGAGGGCTCTTTAGTGAAGGGCCCTGCAGCAGAAAACAAGAATCAGGAGTGAAAATAACATACTGTTGGAGTTGTTTGCACAACTTTTGCACAGACAACAGATTTAATCTAAAGGAAAGCACATACAGTACATTTTGCAAAACTAGGTTTGGTAATAATGCAACAGAACCTGAATGTGTAACTTTTAATCTATATGAGTTTGGCAGATTGACCATGACAGGTTTAGGCACGACTTTATAGTTAATAAAGAAATTTATGTTAAAAGTCATATGCTCAGTTGTTCCACTATCTAATATCCATGATTCACTATCAATTTGAATGAAACAAACAAAGGAATAGAAAATTTTGGCTATACCAGCACAACTCAGATGTGCCAAGGCTTCAGAGGTTCCCGCACCTTGCTGTCCTATGTTGACCTGTTGTAGAAGCTGCAATAATTGTGTCACATTTTCCTGGGTAAGTGATTGTGTTCCTGGTACATTAGTGTTTCTCTAGATTCCCTCTTCATTTGTGTTAAGCACAACATTTTCCTGTGCATTCCCTTGAAACTTCCTCTGCTTAGTGAATTTAATATCTGCAGGAAATCTATGAATCCTATAGCATTTATCAATAGTATGCCCAGGTTTTTTGCAGTAAGTACATATTCCAGCATTCTTTCTAGGATCAAAAACTCCCTTCTGCCCCTTATTTTCATTGAACCTTCTTCCATTTCCCTGCTGGTTTGTAGCAAGAAATGATCCAGATTCTCCTGGATAGGCAGGAGCAGCATGAATCTCCCTCTGCTTCTTATCCTGTATCACAAGAGAATAAGCCTGTCCAACGGAAGGTAAGGGTGAGGGAAACAATATATTGCTCCTAACACCTATGAATATGTCATTCAAACCCATAAAAAACTGCAACAATCTTTCATCTTGATGTGCCTTAGAATTATTCACCTTAGCTCCACATTCACATTCACAAACACATGTTGAGAAAGTGTTCAAGGCATCAAGCTCATCCCATAAGCTTTTCATCTTAGTAAAGTAGGTTGATACACTATAATTACCTTGTACCACATCACTAAGTTCCTTTTGTAACTGAAATAACTTAGCTCCATTTGTTTGTCCAAGTCTGTCTTCCAAATCACTCCACAAGTCTTTGGCACTTTGAGAGTAAAGAACACTCTCTCCTATCTCCTTAGATAGAAAATTGAGTAGCCATGACAATACCATATCATTACATCTTGCGTAAGTCTTTTGAAGTCCAGAATCACCTTCTGGAATAGTTCCATCAATAAAACCCAACTTATTTTTTGCAGATAAAGCAATTACTACAGATCTTCTCCATCCACCATAGATTCTTCCATCAAAAACTGTGGACACAAGATTCATCCCTGGATAATCCGAGGGATGAAGGTAGTAGGGATGTGATGAATCAACCACTCCACTCATAACTGAAGTTGATGGTACAACAGGATCGACTGTGGAAGTGGCTGATGCGAGAGGATCTGGAGTCTGTCCAGTGGTACTCATAGCTGAAGAGAAGAAAGCAAAAAAAAAAAAAAGAAACAGCAAAATCGTGGAAGGATCGTGAAAAAAATGAAGCAGTTCAAGTCTGCTCTGATACCATGAAGAGAATGAATTTTGGAAATTTTCTGTGTGTATTTCTCTGCACAGTGTAATCTATATATACAAAAGAATAGAATCTAGTCTAAACAAACTTTGCCAAGTGGAAGTATTTTACTAGCCTATTCCTAACAGCTATTGTAATAAGCTTTTGTAACATACTAAAAGAATATATACAAAGGAATAATTTTATCTACTATGTAAAATATCTCTTTGTATCTTCTAGGTTTGTCTTAGAATGATCCAATGGAATAATTGAAGCTTTAAGGCCCATTTAACGTAGAACTAAGTCCAAAACAAAAAAAGTCCGCTGAGAGTTGAGTCCAAGTCCAAAAGTCTGACCCATCCTTTCCTTAAGATATACACCCTTCTCAGACACAAATCAAAACATAAGTAACCTAGCCGATTTTGTCTCTCTTATCTTTCTTCATACTTTCATCGGATAACACCAACAATTATTAACTCTATCACATTTCTTACATTCAAGTGAATTTGCAGCAAGTCTTGAACAAGTACCATCGACAAAAGCTATTTTATTTCTGGCTGATAAAGACACAGTCATACTCTTTTTCCAACCCCCAAAACCACTACCAGAGAATGGGAAACTAACTAGAGAGGTCCTAGGAACAACGGAAGGATGAAGGAACAAAGGACTAGAGGCACGAGGAGTGAATGCAGAGTCACTAGCCCTAGTACTACCCATTCTATGAATAACAACAACACAATAGGCTAACAAATCAGTGATGAAGAATTATATCCCGAATCAGTAACTATATCAGTCAAACTTAGGGAATCAGAATGACATGCAGCTATATGAGAGGTGGAATAATATTACCGGAACTCTTCGCTACCGAAAGATACGACCTTGAAATAAAATTATAAGTCACAGAATCAGGATACAGAGATGATGTTCATAGCCCCGCAAAACCGTATTTTCAGAAACCCTGGGTCTAAGAATGATCCACAACTTCAAAATTGAACAACCACTACAACATATCCTCTAAAATCGACGAACAAGATGAGAACCAGAAAGGAGAATCTCGAAATTGCATCGAAAAACTCAAATGATCCCGAAATCATAAAAACATCCAAACAAAAAACTTCATCTAAACCGCTTGAGAGTACAATCGATCGGAATGGAATTCCGAGATCTATCAGAATCTGGGCTCTGATACCTTATAACATTGAGAAATAATGAAGAATTGATAAAAGTGTGACTAGGGTTTCATACGAACTGAAGAGAAAGCTTCATGAGAGAAAATTCATTTTCTTTATTGGCATGAATCTACTAGACTAATACAATATTTTGTCTGACTATCTATACATGGGCCCAACCGGAAAGAAAGAAAGAAAGAAAGAAAAGAAAACTCTTAACTACTTGGGCTATTAACTAGTATACTAAAGAACGAAAAAATAGTAGGCCTGGACCAATTACAAATAAATACACAGCCTGGCCCAACTTCAGGTGACCCCAAATACAATAGCTCCAATAAAAATAAATATTTATTTATTTTCTAATTTACTCCATTGATGGATTAAGTTATATTAGAGACTTATATGCGTACTCACTAAGTAAAAGACATTTTAAGACAATATTCTGAATTGGAAAAGATAAAGGGCGGCCTTTTTATATTGAAGAGCGAAGACTTTTCACGATTGAGGGTAATTTCGTTAATTTAAAATATTTTCACAGGAAAATATCACACAAAGGTATTATCAAATCTTACTCGGCCAATTTTTTTTAAAATAATATTGTTTCTCAATCCTAATAGATTAAGGGGTAGAATGAAATTTCTCTAATTTTTTTATTACATATTTTCCCCCTTAAATAAAGAATGAAACTTGCACTTGTCACGTGCAAGAAAATTTTGGAAGAATTATGCCCTTGTCACTTGTTCCAACAGTCTAAATGAAAATGTCCCAGGTTTGAAGTCCTTGCCGTGTTTGGCCTAGGTTGTACATAACCTGAAAGAATCTTTCATCATTTGGCCCAACATCTGTAACGACCCGATCAGTCGTTTTGAGCATTTGCTCTTTGCTCGGTAGTTTGAGGGCATGAGTAGCTCCTTATTATGTATTGAGATTTATGTGACTCGTTGGTTTTGGGGTTTCAGGTTATTCAGAATCAGTTTGGAAGATTGACATCGTCGTCGGAGCTTTAAGTTGAAAGAGTTGACCAAGTTTGACTTTTTGAGAATTTGACCCCGGATGTGAATTTTGATGGCTCTGTTAGCTCTGTTAGGTGATTTTGGACTCAAGAGCACGTCTGGAATGTAATTCGGAGGTCCGTGGTAGAATAAGCCTTTAATTAGCGAAAATTGAAAATTTGGCGATTTAGGTCGACTGTGGAAAATTAGATATCAGGGTCAGAATGGAATTCCGGAAGTTAAAGTAGGTATGTAGTGTCATTTTTGACGTGTGTGCAAAATTTGAGGTTATTCGGACGAGGTTTGGTAGGTTTCGGCGTCGTTGGCGAATTTCGGAAGTTTAGAAGTTCTTAGGCTTGAATCCGAGGTTAATTTGGAGTTTTGATGTTGTTTTGGGTGATTCGAAGGTTTGACTAAGTTTGTATGATGTTGCTGGATATGTTGGTATGATTGGTTGAGGTCCCGAGGGCCTAGGGGTGATTTCGGATAGTGATCGGAGAGTTTGAAGTTGGGAAAATGCAGTTGAAGCTGCTGTTGCTGGTGTGTCCGCACCTGCCGAAAGGGAACCGCAGGTGCGAGGTGCGCAAAAGCGGTTCTGAGGCTCAGGTGCACAATTGGACCGCAGGTGCGGCTTGATCCCGCATCTGTGATGCCTGCATGTACAGTCAGTTGATCACAGAAGCGGAGTTCGTTTGGTTAATGAATTTCCGCAGAAGCGGAGCCCTCTTCGCATTGCTGGGCAGAAAAACTCCAGCTCGAGGTTTTGTTCTCTATTTTCAATTTTGGATTTGAGGATCTTGGGAGAGAGGCGATTTTTCGAAGGATTTCAAGGAGAAACGTTGGGGTAACTGATTCTAACCTATAATGGTATAAATTTCATGAATCTATAGTTTTATTCATCATCTAATTGGGAATTTGAGCTAGAAATTTGGGAATTTAAGGCTTGAAAATTGGAGAGTTAATTTTGAGGATTTGAGTGAGCTAACGGTGTCGGATTTTGATGAATTTGGTATGGTTAGACTCGTGAGTAATAAGCTTTCTAGTTTTGTAAATTTTGTCGGGTTTCGAGGCACGGGCCTGGGGGCCGGGGTTGAGCCAATTTCGGGATTTTGGTTTAATTTGATAGTTTATCTTGTGGAATTCATTCCATTACATATATTGAGGGTATTTCAATGGTTGTGAATAGATTCGGAGATTTTGGAGGCCGAGTCGAGGGGATAGAGCATCCCGGAGTAGGATTTCTACGTTGTTAAGGTAAGTAACTCTTCTAAACTTAGTGTTGAGGGTATGAAACCCCACATTACGTGTATGTGATTGGTATTGAGGTGACGCTCATGCTAGGTGACAGGCGTGTGGGCGTGCACCCTGTAAAATAGGACCCTATGGTTCCCATGGCCTAGCATAGTGGCCCTATTTTGTCGATATCTGTGTTTTTACCATGTGATAAAGTAATTGAGCTGTCAATCATGCTAGATATCATGTTTAGACTTTATGTGGATACTGTTGTGACCCATAGTGGTCATTTTTTGCTGTTATTTCACATAATTCATTGATATATTTTACTCAGTCATGTTCATGCATTCATATCATATCTCAGTTGTTAATTGTTGATGCATCATATCCTTGTTGCCGGGCTAGTTTCATGACACTATGATCCCGTGAGCGAGACTGGAGAGATTGATGACTGAGAAGGCTTAGGGCCTGGTTGTGAGGATATTGATACCATAGCACATGAGTTGTTCGTGCGGATCCAGGTATTGTTATTATAGAACATGAGTTATCCGTGCGGATCCAGATATTGATATTATGACACGTGAATTGTCCGTGCAGCACGTGAGTTGTCCGTGCTTAGCGCTTGGGCTGTATGAGCCCCTCTAGAGTCTAAACACCCACAGTGAGTGCAGTCGACAATGAGTGTGGATTGAGATACATGGAAATTGCATACACACATAACATACAAACATTTGCATGCACACATGACATACAGACATAGAGATGCATTTTTCTTCATGTTATACGACATCACGTCATCCATGGAATATTATAAACATTGATATGTGGGCTCAGAGAGGCATTTTTATACTTGTTATTTAAAAAGAAAACAGAACATCTTACTTATTGCTGGAAAAGATTTTGGGAAAAATCATAGTTTTCAAAGTTATCTGTATTTCAGCATTTTGGCAAAAATATTTGAGTTCTCACCAAGATATTTAAAAACATGTCTATTTTCTGGAACTGTGAGCGAGTTGAGCATGTTACTTTCTGATATACTCTTCTGATACTTGTATTGGGTTGTTGCGAGCTGCCGTAGAATTCTGGTATGGGACCCTGCCTAGTGTTAGCTCGTCATTGCTTTCAACCTAATGTTAGGTTTGTTACTTACTCAGTACATGGGGTCGGTTGTATTGATACTACATTTCTGCATGTTGCGTGAAGATGTCAGTTGTTGTTGTTGTGCTCGATGATTGCGGGACTTGAAGATGTACCGGCGTCCCTGTTGTAAATGCCTCCTTTGTTCGAGGTAGCCTTAGCTCATCGAACTCTATTTATGTACTTTTCAAATAGACTGTATATTTATTTCATTGTTGTTTTGTAAACTCTATTAAGCAGGCGGGGTTATCTCCTGCGAGGTGTCCTAAGGGTGTGTGTGATCCTTATGTTATTTTATAGCGAGTTCTCTTTCACCAGTGAATGATATATGTTGCAATTTGAGAGTAGTTCTTTTCTGGAAGTTGGCCTGACTATTACAATGGTGAATGCGAGATTGCAGATAATTTGAAGTACTAGATGGTTTGCGTTACTAGAGATCAGGAAGGATTTAGTTGAATCTCACTACGGTATTATGGCAGTAATAGAGTGTGGGCATTGTGAGTTACGGTGTGTTTAGATCTATGGTTTTGAGCTAAGTGGGGGAGTCTGCTATCGACGATAGGATTGCGCGATTTTGTGTTGTAGTAGTTTCGGTTCGAGGTAAACTAGTGAATCAGTTATGACTACGGTGGTTGAAATGGAGGATGACTCGAGTAAGGGAATTTCTGGATGTGGTTGCATTACACTCTATGGTATATGGGAATCATGAAATAATTGAGTGGTTAGTTGTGTAGGATATAGTGTGCGTGGGGTAGGAGATTACTCGGTTGTTTAGGAGTGTGGGTTACTCCCTTGGGTGCTAGTGTGCTAGTGGAGCACAAGTCGTTCGATCTGTTTGGTCAGTCTAATTGAGGTTTGAGCAGAGTAAATGACTCTCGAGAATGGTTCTAATGGATGTAAGATTTTTATGTGATAATTGGGAATCTTCAGGATATGTATTTGACTAGAAGCTGAGATCTCACATTGGATGGTGACAAGACTTGTGGCATTTCTATATCCTTGTGGATTCTTCATTCAGTATCAGGAAGGTGAAGGTAATGGAATCACAGAAGTCTCTTCAGAGTAAGTATTTGGGTGTGGTACTGTTGGGGTGCTTAAGATAACATCTAACGGCTTATGAGCCTTAGGGTGGTGCGGTTTTATGCTAGGGTCTCGCGTGGTGAGTTTTGGTATCATGGCAAGGAGAATAATCAATTTGAATATAATTCAGAGGGAACTCAAAGAATTAGGAAAACCTGTTAGTAGGTTGGATAAGCACAATGATGGAAATAATCGGTTCTTTGAGTGCTTATGATGTGGTGGGCTTCTACAGGTGCTTCGTGGAAATGCTCTTGGGTTGCGGCAGCCTGCGTGGCTGGGTTGAGATAGAGAGAATTAGTTATGATGGCTTGATTATGCACAAATGAGTTTCGAAGAGTTTTCAATGGTTACTACCACGGTTCGGGGTGCATATTTCCTGCCGTTGTGTGGAACATATCGTGTATTGTGATTATCTCCAGGAAGAAATCAAATGGAAGGTTTTTGTCTAAGTGAGTATGTAGTTGCTGGTGAAATGGAGTGGATTATGAAGTTCTCGTATTTTTATATGATAGTATGGTAGATGCGGTGTGTTGTGTGGGGTTGAGATTTGCATGTGCTACGTCATAGTTTAGTTTGTAGGAAAGGTCATAAATTTGTAAGCAACATGGACGGTCTCGAGTGACTAAGTAAGTGATGGTACTATTTGGTGTGGCTTAAAGAGGGTATATATTTCAAAGGGGCAATGTGTTTTGATTTATGGATACTTCACGCAGCACTCTTCTGGTTGATCGACTGCTGATATGCGTATTTTGCTATGTGACAAGGAAGAATTTTAGGAGTATTTCCTCATGGGATGATCGTGTGTAAGAGATGTGTTAGACATTCTGGCGATGGATTTGGGATCAGATATGGCGATTCGTGTGTCCTATGGATTTGGAGACTGGGAGTCCTCAGGAGAGGATTGTTTCATGGTTGGGGACTGTGAAGTCCTGGCGGGAGCTAGCTAGATGATAAGATGTGTTGTGATTCAGTCATTATGGGCTTTCAGAGGTTTATTATTTATGTGTGGGTTCCCGGAGTTGAATTGGGGGTCAATTGGTAGGCCCAATTAGGATGTGTATTCTACACCGAGTCGGATTAGTTGGCTCAATAATGCTATTGCTGAGGGATGTGCCATTCGTTTTTTGTTAAGATTATTCGTGTTCTAAAAATTTCTGTGAGTTATTCTTCTATTCTACGATGAGTTATGATTCGTTGGTTTTAGGCACACATGGTGCGGTCCTATTGTGGTCTTAGCGGAAGTTGAGCGAGATGAGTAATTGGGTATTGCATGATTGAGGGCGTATTAGTTATGTTCTTTCGGGTTTTGTGTGGCATTGTATATTCTGATTCTCTGTTGGTATGGTAAAAGCACTTTGGGTACTGGATGTCGTATTTCGCATGGTTATTGCTTTTGAGCAGGGTGGCTCGAGGTATATGATATGGAACAGCGTCTGGATAGAGTCGCGCATTGAAACAGATTTATGTTAAGGTATGAACCTTTGTGCTATAGTCGCGTGATGGTTCTACGGTGTGTGATGGGCTCTTAGTTTTTGTGGTGGTGGTACCCATTGAGTTTGCAGGACGGTTCTCTTGACTGAGTCATTTTCGTGATTGAATACATTTGGGTTGTTGCTTATTGGGGAATGGAATGCACGATTTGTGGCTTTGGGTTGTATTGGTGTTGCGTGTTGGTAGAGTAGTTGGTATTCAATAAGACGAGGTCATCAGATCTAGGATGAGTTCTATCAGTAAGGAACGCCGATATATTTGGAAGGGTAATATCGGAAGTCGGCTTAGGAATTGTCTATAGTTCTTGTTGAACGAGAGTGAGCTCCACGGCTTGTTGATTTGATCAATGGTTATGAGTTACGCGTGTTCTTTCATTTTTGGCAGTGTACGAAGGATTTATAGTGAGATTTGTTAGATATAAAGTTTATTACCGACATTGGGTTGTTCTGAGCAGTTACTGTGATCGGAGATTACTACTATGAGTATTTGAATTATGAGGTATATTATGCGATTGTGTCTTGGATTATGGTTATGTATTGATACAATTTGTTCAGACTT
Source organism: Nicotiana paniculata (assembly GCA_005239505.1). Classification (NCBI taxonomy): domain Eukaryota; kingdom Viridiplantae; phylum Streptophyta; class Magnoliopsida; order Solanales; family Solanaceae; genus Nicotiana; species Nicotiana paniculata. Next base: position 10,784 of record ML365125.1, read on the forward strand.
ATACAATGTGTAGGTTGCAGGATTCAGATCTTATAAGAAATTTCAGATGAGCGAATTGATTCTGAGGCTGGTGGGTTTGGTTGAAGTGAGAAATTTCACTTATGTTGTGTTATCGGACTTATATTGGGTAGGGTGACATGGGATCACCCCCGAGTATGTACAAGGTAAGGTTATGCGGTGGTTTGATGGTTTTGAGAACAACTCTTGGCACGTTCGAGGACGAACGTATGTTTAAGTGGGGGAGGATGTAACGACCAGACCGGTCGTTTTGAGCATTTTCACTTCGCTCGGTATTTTGAGGGCATGAGTAACTCCTTATTATGTATTGAGATTTATGCGAATCGTCGGTTTTGGGGTTTCAAGTTATTCAGAATCGGTTTGAAAGATTGAGATCGTTGTGGGAGCTTTAAGTTGAAAGAGTTGACCAAGTTTGACTTTTCAAGAATTTGACCCCAGATGTGAATTTTGATGGTTCTGTTAGCTCCGTTAGGTGATTTTGGACTTATGAGCACGTCCGGAATGTAATTCGGAGGTCCGTGGTAGAATTAGGCTTGAATTGGTGCAAGTTAGAAATTTGGCGATTTTGGTCGGCTGTGGAAAATTAGATATCGGGGTCGGAATGGAATTCCGGAAGTTGGAGTAGGTTTGAAGTGTCATTTGTGACGTGTGTGCAAAAGTTGAGGTTATTCGGACGAGGTTTGGTAGGTTTCGGCATCGTTCGCGAATTTCGAAAGTTTAGAAGTTCTAAGGCTTGAATCCGAGGTTAATTTGGATTTTTGATGTTGTTTTGGGTGATTCAAAGGTTCGATTAAGTTCGTATGATGTTTTTGGATATGTTGGTATGTTTGGTTGAGGTCCCGAGGGCCTCAGGGTGATTTCAGGTAGCGATCGGAGAGTTTGAAGTTGGGAAAATACAGCTGAAGCTGCTGTTGCTAGTGTGTCTGCACCTGCGGAAAGGGAACCGCAGGTGCGAGGTCCGCAGAAGCGGCTTTGAGGCGCAGGTGCCCAATTGGACCGCAGGTGCGACTTGATCCCGCATCTGCGATGGCCGCATGTGCGGTCAGTTGATCGAAGAAGCAGAGTTCATCTGGTTAATGAATTTCCGCAGAAGCGGAGCCCTCTTCGCAGATGCGGCTCCGCATGTGCGAGTGAAGAACCTCATATGCGGTTTTGCTGCGCAGAAAAACTCCAGCTCGAGGTTTTGTTCTCTATTTTCGATTTTGGATTTGAGGAGCTCAGGAGAGAGTCGATTTTTTGAAGGATTTCAAGGAGCAACGTTGGGGTAAGTGATTCTAACCTATAATGGTATAAATTTCATGAATCTATAGTTTTATTCATAATCTAATTGGGAATTTGAGCTAGAAATTTGGGAATTTAGGGCTTGAAAATTGGAGAGTTAATTTTGAGGATTTGAGTGAACAAATGGTGCCGGATTTTGATGAATTTGATATGGTTAGACTCATGAGTGAATAAGCTTTCTAGTTTTGTAATTTTTGTTGCGTTTCGAGGCGTGGGCCCGGGGGCCAGGGTTGATGTGATTTCGGGATTTTGGTTTAATTTGATAGTTTTTCTTGTGGAATTCATTCCATTAGCGTATATTGAGGGTATTGCACTGGTTGTTAATAGATTCGGAGATTTTGGAGGTCGAGTCAAGGGACAAGAGCATCTCGCAGTAGGATTTCTACGTTTTTAAGGTAAGTAACTCTTCTAAACTTAGTGTTGAGGGTATGAAACCCCGCATTACGTGTTATGTGATTGGTATTGAGGTGACGCACATGCTAGGTGACGGGAGTGTGGGCGTGCACCCTGTGAAATGGGACCCTATGGTTCCCATGGCCCAGTATAGTGGCCTTATTTTGTCGATATCTGTGTTTTTACCATGTGATAAAGTAATTAAGCTGTCAATCATGCGAGATATCATGTTTAGACTTTATGCCGATACTTTTGAGACCCATAGTGATCATTTCTTGCTGTTATTTCACAGACTTCATTGATATCTTGTACTCAGTCATGTTCATGCATTCATATCATATCTCAGTCTCAGATGTTAATTGTTGATGCATCATATTCTTGTTGCCAGGCTAGTTTCATAACACTGTGAGCTCGTGAGTGAGACTGGAGAGATTGATGATTGAGTAAGGCCTAGGGCCTAGTTGTGAGGATATTGATATCATAGCACGTGAGTTGTCCGTGCGGATCCATGTATTGATATTATAACACGTGAGTTGTCCGTGCAGCACGTGAGTTGTTCGTGCGGATCCAGATATTGATATTATGGCACGTGAATTGTCCATGCAGCATGTGAGTTGTCCTTGCTTAGCGCTTCGGCTGTAGGAGCCCCTCCGGAGTCTAAACCCCTAGTGAGTGCAGTCGACTATAAACGAGTGTGGATCGAGATACATGATAATTGCATACACACATGACATACAAACATTTGCATGCACGCATGACATACATGCATAGAGATGCATTTTTCCTCTTTTTATATAGCATCACGTCATCCATGGCATATTATACACATTGATATATGGGCTCAGAGAGGCATTTTTATACTTGTTATTTGAAAAGAAAACGAAACATCTTACTTATTGCTGGAAATTTGTTTGGGAAAAATCATAGTTTTCAAACTTATCTGTATTTCGATATTTTGGCAAAAATATTTGAGTTCTCGCCAAGATATTGAAAAACATGTCTATTTTCTGGAACTGTGAGCGAGTTGAGCATGTTACTTCTGAGATACTCTTCTGATACTTGTATTGCGTTGTTGCGAGTTGTCGTAAAATTCTGGCATTGGACCCGACCTAGTATTAGCTCGTTACTTCTTTCAACCTAAGGTTAGGTTTGTTGCTTACTCAGTACATGGGGTCGGTTGTACTGATATTACACTTTTGCATGTTGCGTGCATATGTCGGTTGTTGTTGTTGCTGTGCTTGATGGTTGCGAGACTTGAAGATGTACCAGCGTCCCTGTTGTAGCTGCCTCCTTTGTTCGGGGTAGCCTTAGCTTATCGAACTCTGTTTATGTACTTTTCAAACAGACTGTGTATTTATTTCATTATTGCTTTCTAAACTCTATTCGTAGAAGATCATGATTTGTACTACCCGTCCTTGGGGAATGTATAAGATTAAGATAATTCCTTTTGTTTAATTGTCTTATTAATATAATTGGAATTGGATAATTAATAGTTGGCTTACCTAGCGAGTAGAGTTAGGTACCATCACGACTAGCGGGTCGCGACAACATCAAAGACTCAGTTCCTCCGGAGTCCATAGCCCATCTAAGCTTCTTGATATCTCTCTTTTATGTGTATTATGCCTTATCATATAACCACACTTCAACTCCAAGTGCGAAGCTCCATCTTTGAACAAGATTTGAAGTTGTTCAGTTACGAAGTTGCCTCATCCTTGCTACTAGGTTTAGTATTCTCTTCCTTCTAGTGTATACAATCATAAAACATCCATTAAAGGAACTCAAAGTTTCTCAAATCAAAAATTTGATTGATTAAAAAAAAAGAACTCCACTGAAGGCTGAAGCTTTACGTTTGAACCATATTTGAGATTTTGAGTTTTAAAACAAACTCAAATTGAGATTAATTTTGATACGGATATTATTGGGTTTGCTTGAAAATATCACTGGGTGTTGTTCCAATCGAAACATCAAAAGGAGTTCAAAACTTAAATTTAAGTGATTTGGAGTATATTTGAGCTAGATTTAAGTCAAACTAAGAGGAAGAAGAAGAGGAGTCCAATCATTGGAGGCTTTTTTTCAAGGTCATTTCAAGGTTGACTTTATTATAGGTCAAGTCCCTTGGTAATTTTTTTTTTTGTTCTGCCATTGCTAATTGCTTAATGACAAAAAAGGTAAAAGCATTATTTGAGTTCGTTCCAAAAAAGTTGGTAAACAATCACGAATATGGTAAATTTAGTTTGGATTTCATGAAATTTGTTGAATAACATCGTTGTAAAAAATACGGTTAAATAAGAGAGATAAATCATAAGTATTATCTTCATGTATTTGTTTGAACAGAAATTAAAGTTTAAAAAATTAAAGAAGGGTCATTCAAAAATTAATCCTTCTCTTCTTAATTCTTATCATTGTACATATCTCAATTTGTAATGAAAACTCTTTGACCCACCAAAAAAAAGTTTAAGAAATTGATTTTATTCAACTTTTGAATATTTTGTATTGATTATGAGAAATCTTTCTTATTATTCCCTGGGATGCTTAAGCAACAATTGCACATACCAATAGCGCCATTAGAATTTGGGGTTGCATATTTTATAATTAACATGACATGATATTATTCTATAATTGTAAGAGCATGTCATTAGTATAAGCTGGAAAGTATAAATAATTTTTTAATATAAAAAGATATCATTCTTTTTTTAAGAAGACAAAAATAAAGAGTATCATGTAAAATAAATAAATGGGACAGAAAATAACGAACCCTTTTCCCCATTATATAGTAGTACGAAGGAGCAATAAAAATGTGTCATTTTTATACAAAACTAAGAAAAAAAAAGTATCAGTATAAAACAAAGCATATGCGATAGAAAATCTTAAAACCTTTTTATTTATTACAAAGAAAACAAAAAAAGAAAAAGGGAGATGAGAAGATATAAAAAAAATGTCAGTTTGATTTTTAATGTGGCTAAGACCTGTGCAGAGTTGCAAAATGCAGGTTAATCAATATATATGTAATATTTTTTAAAAACAATTGTTAAATTAATTTGTAATAATTAAAGTTCCATATTTTGTTTTATAAAAAAATTCCGTTTAAATGCATGACATGAAAATAAAAATTCTTTCGCCCATGAATATAATTAATAAAACGATAATTTATTTGTCCAAACCTATAGTTGAATGCCAGATTTTTATAGAATTAGTTTCAACAATGGTCCAATGAAGTCTTCTAGAACAAGCTATTGTCACCCCACCCCCTTTTTTTTCTTTTGTCTAATATGAAAATGTTTATCTAGCTCCAAAGGGTGTTGGGGACACCCATTTTTCAAATTTCGACATGATTGAGCCGGAATTTGTTGACTCAAAATATTTTTACGCTGCTGAAATTCCTTAGTAACTCATTTCAAGTTGACACAGTGGCGTGCCATTTATCGATATTGAAGACTTGTCTCTAGATGGTGTTAACATCATATTCCTTTTTCCCCAAAATTGGCGATATTAAAATTGCTATTTGCGGTCTTAGTATTCGGCGGTATAATGTAGTGTCTATGGGAAAAATCTTATATCAACATAAATATTATGACAAATTGGTAGAGCAAACTAATCAGATAATTTTTTTAATATAATTATGATAATATGTATTATCTGAATGAAAACTGTTTGGAGCGACTAATAAATTATTTTTTTAAAGAAATATAATAATTGTATCAAAGTTGCTATTTGAGTAAATTATGTACGTACATATTTTTGCAGTACTTTTCTAGTGCAGTCTTAATATAGCTATCACCTTTTTAAGAGGAAAAATAGTTTTTATATTTACTTTAACTTTCGTACCTATTAAAAGTGAGAAATATTCGTCTTATTAAATAAGATAACAAACTAGAGTTGCATATATAAGATTTGAATATTTATATTTATTTATCGCATCGGATCAATTTGTGCTGAAAATACTATGTTATTAATATAATATGCAACAATGTGGTATATTTTATGAATAAAAAAAAAAATATTAGAGGCGTAATATGATCTTGGCCAAGCCAATTTACTTCTAGGGAGCCAGATGAAAAAAGTTCTATAACTTTTTAATTCTCATCCAACCCGACATAGTAATCATTGCATGATTGTGCCATATTAAGGATTCGTTTGGCCACAGAGTTTGTCAATTTTCTTTTGGAAAATACATGTTAAATTTTATCCATATTCTGGCAACCAAAATTCAAACCCAAATCCCAAATTTGGCCCAAAATATTACTATTTTATGTTTTAAAAATTTCCCCAAAGTTTTGTATTTTACAAAAGAGCTCACCATTTATTATTTTGTAACAATGTTGCTCCGTCTCCTTGGTCATCTGATAGTGTATTATGTAGTTCATTATAAAAATGATAATTTTATACCAAATTTATTTATGTTCAGGACTATAGTTTGTGATAATGATAATGAATGTTATTGATGAAGGTACTGTCGGGTATTTGTGATAATTTTTAGAACTTGTAGGTATAAGTCATATTTTATGTTTTTTTTTTTTTTAAAAAGTGAAATATATTTTGAAAATTAATGTCCAAACACATTTTCATATTCAGACCAAACTTCACCCAAATTAAATTTTTCAAAATGAATTTGGAAAGTTATGGCCGAACGCTAGGTAAGTGTTATTTACATATGTGAGGTTGTGTTTAGTTAACTTGCGGTGACAACAAAGAATACATGGTTGGTAAATATTGTTTCATGCATGTCATTGACAAACCAAAAACAATGTGTGTGTTTTTTCAAGGAAAACCGGATTAGGAAAGTTTCTAAAATATAAATAGCATAAAATATAAATGGTTAAACCATCAATTGATGGATTATCTCAAATTAAATCCATATTTAATTAGCAGAGCTATGAGTGTAAAGTGTTGTTAGTCAGGAGCGGAGCTAGCATAGGGTTAGCGGGTTTGGTCGAACCCAGTAACTTTGGTCAAACTATATATTTTGTCTTAAAAATTCATTAAATATGTATAATTGTTAATTTAGAATCCAGTAACATAAACGAACTAAAATCCTAAATCCATAAATTTCAAATAATCCGACTTATTGCTTATCAAGTTGTAAATGAAAAAGTATCCGTAATTGGGATTCAAAAGTCAACGCCCGCACAATCACGTTGCATGCATTTGTCATGTACTATTTATTTTTCAATTTCGTTATTACACTTGCACGTTTTTTTCTTTTCACTTCCTTTTATATATTTATTTAACTAAGTATTTAGTCTAGTAAGTCTTGTACAACTTTCATTATAGATCACACACACGATCTACAGAGGGCACGAATAACATCAAGGACCGCCGAAGCCACCCTTACCAGCCTGCACCATCCACATGATCATCGGCGGTGAAGACGATAATTCCATCAATGGCGTGAAGTTCACCACGACCCACAAGCTCAAACGGTCGATCACCCACGAACGGTATGATGAACTTGAAGAAAGTATCACCTTCGATAAGTCAGATACTAACGGTTTGGTATTCCCTCCCTATGACGTTCTTGTTATTACTTTATGAATTTTAGATACCGACGTAAGACAGATTATGGTGGATGACGGGAGCGACGCGTGTATTATTCATCTCCGAGTACTCACACAAATGATACTCGAGGACAAGATAGTACCACATTGCATCACACTAACAGGTTTTAACAATGCAGTTGAACGAACATCTGGCGATATCACACTCCCCGTCCTGGCGGGTGGCGGCACTCTGGAGACCATATTCCACATCATGGACCAGGACACGGCATATAACGCCATAATAGGGTGACCTTGGATACACACCACGAGAGCTATACCCTCCAGCTTGTACCAAGTCATCAAATTTCCAACCCCATGGGGGATATTCAGCATACGCGGGGAACAACGTACATCCCAAGAATGCTACCGCATCGCCGTAGACTGCACGACCACTCAACAAATGAAAGACAAATAGAAGGAAGAATAGCAATCAACGGGGTCGAGGTCGGTAGGCGACGACATCAAAGACATCATCAAAGACCCTGATGTGGACGAGGTTGCAGGATCGACTACAGGGGACCTCGACCCCGTTCAGCTAGATGTTAACGATCCTAGCAAGAAAGCTTACATCGGTTGCAAACTCCAAGAGCCTGGTAAGTTTTGCAAGTTCTTAATTACTAACGCGGACCTGTTTGCTTTTGGCCATGCAGATATGCCAGGTATCCCAAAAGAGATTTCCACACACCGATTGAATGTCGATCCACTTTATCCCCGGTAAGGCAGGTTCGACGCAAGTTCAATTCTACAATCAATGATGTGGTGCGCGAAGAAGTGGAAAATTTATTAGAAAATGGCTATATCACAGAGTTAAAGTACCCCCAATGGGTCTCTAACGTGGTCATGGTAAAAAAAGAAAAATGGCAAGTGGCGGATGTGCGTGGATTTCACATACCTGAACAAAGCTTGCCCCAAGGATTCGTTTTCACTACCTCATATCGACCAACTCATCGATGCGACAACCGGACATGAGTTGCTGAGTTTCCTGGACGCCTACTCGGGCTATAACCAGATCCTTATGGAGGAAGTGGACCAGAAAAAGACCATATTCATCACCCACCAGGGGACGTACTGCTACAGGGTCACGCCTTTCGGACTAAAAAATGCGGGGGCAACTTACCAGAGGCTGGTGACAAAAATGTTCAAGGAACAACTCGGAAAGACAATGGAGGTATACATCGACGACATGATGGTCAAATCCAAAAAGAAAGAAGATCACATTGATCATTTAAGAGAAGCCTTCGACATACTCAAGCAATATAGAATGAAGTTGAACCCCAAAAAGTGCGCATTCGGCGTGGCCTTAAGAAAATTCTTGGGTTTCTTGGTGTCTCACGGGGGTATCGAGGTCAATCCCGAAAAAATCAAGGCCATCGAGGGTATACCAGAGCACTTGAACACCAAAAAACAAGTCCAGAAGATAAACGTTCGTATCGCCTCCCTGTCAAGGTTCATCTCGGGGTCCTCCGATAGGTGCCATAGATTTTTCGGCATGCTTAAAAAGGAGAACATCCTCCAATGGACCCATGAATGCGTCCAAGCATTGAAGGAGTTGAAGGTATATCTATCCTCACCATCGTTGCCCTCAAAATCGGAACCAGGACAACCTCTCCTAATCTATCTCGTCATGTCCGAAGTAGCGGTGAGCGCAGTCCTTGTCCAAGAAAATAAAGGTACGCAATCTCCCATCTATTACATTAGCAAGACACTAGTCGATGCCAAGACGAGGTACCCACACCTTGAGAAACTGGCTCTGGCCTCAGTCGTAGCTTCACGAAAGCTTAGACTGTATTTTAAATGCCATCCCATCTCGGTCGTCACGACTTTCCCCTTAAGAAGAATTTTACACAAACCCGAACTTTCGGGCAGATTGGCCAAATGGTCCATCAAACTAAGTGAGCACGATATAACATATCGACCGCGAACAGCGATAAAGTCTCAGGTCCTCACCGACTTCAGGGCGCACATACTGCCCGAAGTCGAGAAGGAAGCCCTCCACACTTCTCAAAACACACGACCTCTAGGTCCTATACACCAACGACACATCTAACGCGTCGGGTCCGGGCTGGGACTCGTACTCGAAGTCCCAACATGCGAAGTGATTCGCCAGTCCATAAGGTTCCCGAACATGACTATCAACAAGGATGAGTATGAGGCCGTAATTCCAGGATTAAGACTAGCGCTCAAATACGGGGCGAAACGGCTAAGGCTGCGTTACGATTCTCAGCTCGTGGTCAACAAAGTCACATGAAAATGAAGGAGCAGATGTTACAAAAATACCAGACCGTAATATGCAAACTACTACCCGAGTTCGATGACTGTCAGCTTGACTAGATTCACCGAGCACAGAATATTGAGGCGGACGGCCTTGCCAAATTGGAAGCAGCCGCCAAAAATATCACAACCGGAGATCAAAGAGTGGTCCACCTCCTCAATTCGTCGATAGACCAAATCAAGGTAAGAACCGTAAACCTAAGTTGGGACTGGCGCAACCATATTTCTATATATTTGCAGGACGACATACTCCCCAATAATAAAAAAAGATGCCAAGACTCTGCGAATGCAAGTAGCAAGGTGTAACATCGTTCACAACGACCTGTACAAAAAGACATATGGCGGCCCCCTAGCGAAATGTTTGGGCCCAAATCATACGCGGCGCATCCTTGAAGAAGTGCACGAAGGCCACTACGGATCTCACTCCAGCAATTGAGCATTGGTCAATTTCCTCATACGAGCAGGATACTGCTGGCCCACCATAAATAAAGAAGCCGAAAATTTCGTGTAAAATGCAAGCAATGCCAGAAGTACGCCCAAATGATCCATCAAGCAGGCGAACAACTACACTCAGTGACTTCCTCTTGGCCGTTCATCAAATGGGGAATGGATATCATGGGCTCCCTCCCGGCCGGAAGAGGTAATGTACGATTTCTCTTGGTTTAACTGATTATTTCTCTAAATGGGTGGAAGTAGGAGCATTCTTCTAGATACGCGAACAAGAAGTAATCTCCTTCATATGGAAGAACATCATATGCCGCTTCGGTCTCCCCAGAGAAATAAGTTGCGACAACGGACCTCAATTTGCAGGAAAGAAGGTCGTCGAATTCTTCAAAAAATGGCACATCAAAAGAAAACTGTCAACGCCTTACAACCCCGCAGGTAACGGGCAAGAAGAATCCTACAACAAGTCAATAGAGAACATCATGAAAAAGAAACTCGAAGACGCCAAGAGACTGTGGCCGGAGGTATTACCAGAAGTACTCTGGGCCTACCGAACAACGCCAAAAACGAGCACCGCAGGAACGCCATACTTGTTAGTCTATGGGACTGATGCAGTAACACCAATCGATTTCAGGGATCCCAGTCTAAGGTACTTCCGTGAGAGAGGATCCCAGAACGACGACAGTAGAAGTGAAGAACTCGACGAGGTCGAGGAACGAATAAATATGGCTTACGTAAGAATGGTCGCCCAAAATCAACAAGCAGAACACTACTATAACAAGAGGCAAAGATCAGGCCACTTAAAGTCGGGGACTACATGCTTAAGTCAAAAACACATGCAAGCAAAAACCCACGAGAAGGCAAACTGGGAAAAAACTGGGACTGCCCCTACAAAATCACGGCAGCAGCAAGCAAAGGGTCATTTACACTTGAAACAATAAAGGGAAAGCGACTACCAAACAACTGGAACATTACGCACCTCAAGTAATTCAACTTTTAAAAGGACGAGGTCCCCAAAGTCGCACTCTTTTTCCCTCGCTCGAGTTTTGTCCCAATTGGGTTTTCTCGAGGAGGTTTTTAATGAGGCGATGACGGGTATACTTCAGAATTGAAGTGCACAGATGGAAAGCACCGGACGATTAGTTCATTGCTCAATCTCTCACTATCTTTCCAACTCGGCCAATGAAGGGACTAGATAGACCGGGACTGAGACTGAACTACCAGCCAGCACCCGAAAAATATGTATATCTCTCCAAAAGGATGAAGAAAGCACAAGTATATGAAAGTGCATCTCTACTCTCCAAGTAAAAGTTACATTCGACCTCTTTCGAATTAACATGTATTTGGCCCGCGACCTCAATTAATTAAAGGTTTCATTCGACCTCATTCGAATTGACACCAATTCAGCCTGCAGCCTCAAATAATTAAAGGTTACATTTGACCTTTAATTAGAACTAAGGGGACCAAGAGAAGGGACCACATCTTCCATATCAACTAGCATATCCTGGTTCAGAGGGATCACAATGGTCCGCATGGTCCCTTCCAACCTCACCTCGAGTCGGGTGAGTCCTTCTTCCATCATCCTAACCTCCTCGGGGTCCATATCGGAGCCCGTCTTGTAACCCTCCTAGACAGGTGAGTCCTTTTGCTCTTCGTGTCAATTCGGGAGGAAGGATCTTCGGCTGGTAACAAGGTCGATGGCTCCCCCCCTTGTAAGGCGTTAGGGACTCTCGTTAATGGCTTTTCAAAATCTGTTTCAGCCTCAGAGAGCAATGTACATCCCTCGGCCCCTGACGACGGTGGAATTGTGGGCAATATCTCAACACCATATCCGAGGTCTATGGTCTCCGTTTCTCTGACAACGAAATCCACCACCACCACCACACGGACAACTCCCTCGCTGAAATCTACAGATCGCCTCTTGCGGGGAAGTAAATTATCATCATACAGCGATGATCCTTCCTCGTCGTCCTCATATATTAGATGACGCAGAAGGGAAGTCAAAAGCCCCACTGCAGAAGTAATCGACGACCGAGCACGCCTCACCACAACAGAAAGAACAGAAATGGCTTTCCTCTTGCAGAATACCGGAGTAGGAGCCTTCTGCCTCCTCGAAGACCCTCGGGCTGCAAAAAGATTAGAACATCAAATCCTGCTTAAAGTTCTAATGAGTGAGCAGCCACAAGGTTAGAACGACATATGTAAAAGATTATTTTTTAGATGAATACGGACGGACAAACTCACCAGTCGCTGAAATCTTGGGCCCAAAATTCTTGATAAAGGCCAGCCATTCATGAATACCTACTGTGTGAGGCAAGACCTGGCTAACCCAGTCATGAACATCCGCAACCAAAGGAGGGGGCGAAGTCTCAGCTGAACAAGGAAAAGGCAGAATGTTAGGTTACAATCAAAGTGAGCAAAATAAGCGCTTAGCAAAATATACTTATGTGCATAATTCCATGCCTCAGAAATCCATTTGCATTGGCCACCACGTCCTCGGTCTTAACGTAGAAGTAGCTGAGCCAGAATTGACGATTTGCTTTATTGTCCATCTTTACTACCAAAATCTTACTTCCTCGGTGGCAAATATGCAACATCGTCCCTCTATAGAAATTAGGTGCGAAGAGGTGCATCAGGTGGCGAAGAGAGATCCCACGGCCAACCAATTCTGCATATTTCGTCAACATGCGGATAGGTTTGTAAATGTAATGTGAGAGTTGGGTCGGACAGACGCCGTAGTAGCGGCAAAATTCCTCTGTCAATGGGAGAAGGGGAAATAAGTAGCCCACATAGAACGGGTACGCGTAGAATGCGTAGTATCTGGGCGATGAATCTGTACCACGTCGCGCCCAGCCGGGACCAGATCGATGTGTGCTAGAATTTTGAACTTCGCCCTGAAATTAGCAAGAGAAACCGCATTCATCACAAATCGAGGCCTCAGGGTCATTCTCGAGTAACTTCGAGAAATCAAATCTAGGTTTTTCACTACGAGGAATTATTTCCTCCACCGTAGGGAACCCATCATCCTCGAGGGAAGCGGAAGCACTGTCACCGTGAGGAGGCACACGCATCGCCAGTGGGGTAGGATTAGACACCGCACTGGAGCCGGAAGTTGGGTTAACCATGGTCTTGAAGGAGGACGTCTAAAGCACGGAAGTTGGAAGAAACAGTCACTAGTACAAGAGGAATGGGCACGCAACGACGAAGCAGAATAGAGACTAGGGTTCAACATGGAAATCAAAAGAGAGAACCGTAGGGGATTCAATATCATATGAAAGCAAAACAAACACAAATGGACTCAGATCCTTATTTATAAGAGTTCGAGCACCAAAGCCAAGAAGTCAAGCCATCATTATCCAACTCAGATATCGAAATGATAGAGGCGCAAGAAATGCCGCAGAGCGTCGGGAAAACGCGTCATAATGACGCATGATGTCATGACGTCATTCTGAAAAGACATATCCCCAAAGCTTGCAACTTACGAAAAGTCATGTTGCCACCTCACCTAAAGCACTGCTATCCAACTTGCTCTCTCGATTTCATCAACAACGACAAATAGAGTCCGCTCACCAAGGCCGCCAGGCCTCGGCCTTAATAAGCGGAGGGACTAACTGTATAGGACAAAAATCGGCCCTTGGAATATCTAGCATAAAATGGCATTAATGAATATCATCGGCCGAGCTCGCCTAAGACATAGCGAGATTAATGGTCGAGGTATCGATATAAGCCGTGGTCGAGATATCAATAGAGATCGCAATCAAAACGTCAACAAGAGTCGAGGTCGAGATCGATTATTAGTGATAAGACTTGTAATGACTAGTTTGTCAAAATAGGGTATTAAAAAAAGAATATTCTAGTGAATATTTCTCGTGTTTGTACTATTAGGGTTTTCCAAAAAGGCCCATATATATAGAAAGAAGAGACAATGATAAGGGCATGTAATATTTTTCTGATAAGAAAACACTTTTGAGAAGAAGACTTCCTCCCTAGCAAAAACACAAAAACAACCTTTTCATAAAGATTCCCGTTCATATTATTCCCCACTTTTCCATCAGATCCAAGGATTGTTCATGCAAATCTTGGATCTTTCTGTTATTCACAGTTGTCAGGCAGAATGTTCACCTTTTCAATTCATTATCGGATGAATCATTTTCTTTATTTACATAAATGTCATTTATTGACTTTTATTGCTAAGATATATCTCATTTAATGTTCTTGTTGTAAGAGAATTTCATATTTACTGTCATCAATCATATGCGAACTCTGTTTCATCCATCGTGCATCCTTGTGCTTAATATCTAGAGTTGTTATCCTTAACTAGATTTAATCCTTCATTATATAAATTTAATAGTTTAATCAGAGATTATATTTCTTGGTCAAACAACGATAATCTTTTAGTAGGGAAAAACCAATAGAATACGTATAACGTAGGGATATATGTCGCTTTGGTGTCTGAATTTATTTTTCGACCAAAAACATGCATTTACACCGAAATTAGCCATTCTTTCCAAATTACTACTTTCAAAATTAGTTTTTCAAAAGTGAAAACCAAAGTCAAATGACAATATGAGTAAGAATACCAAGTATATAAAAATTCTATATCAATTTGATATGAAGCAAATTATTTTTTAAAATGGTGCAAAAAAGCTGGTCAAAAAATAATCTTATAAACTCCAAATTTGAGCTTTAGCCAAAATGTTATGAATTTAAAATAATTTAAACATTCACCATATATAAGAAAAAATTCACACGAAGAACACTAGGTGTTTATTTTTGGTGGAGAAAACTTGGTGTTCAAACACAAAGATTTGAGCTTTTGTGACTCCAAACTCAAGTTGGAGCTTCAGTGAATATGCTAGCTCTTATTTTGTCGATATACAAAGTTATAAAAGCAAATATATTTTCTTTCAGGACACAAAACAATATTGTATTCCCTATTTTGAAAATTTTCAAGAACTTAATTACATAACCTTGCAGTTACTATTGCACTTCTTTCTCTTAATTATTGTGGTTATGCGTGCTTGCTTTGAGGGATTTATCGAAAACAATTTCTTTACCTGTACAAAGTACGTGTAAGATTGCGTATTCACTACCCTTCCTAAATTTCATTTGTAAAATTTCACTGGTTTGTTGTTTGTTAATTACACAAAAACAACTTTAAGAGAGGTGAAAAGTCATACTCTCATTAAAAAAGTTCTTACACATTTCCAAGTCTAAATATATATTTTAAGAATGGCGCTTCTCATCTTCTTGGCTGAGATAAATATTTCTCGATTCTCAAAGTGGAGTTTGAAATAAACAAAAAATTCTCAACGAAAAGGATTTATAGAAATTTTCTTCTTCTTGGCCGTCCAATTATTTTATAATAAGTATCTTTTTTTGGGAACTATTGCAATTTCATTTAGAAAGTTCATTTTACTTGCCTGTTAGATTTAAGTTAAATTCTAACAATAGCATGAATTATCTCATTTTCTCTAAATCCAAATTGAAAAGTTTTACAAGATATTAATTATTTCAATTTAGTCGCAACAATTTGTATCTTGTAGCTTTTGTAATTTACTAAATACAACTGAATTTCTTCCTTTCTTATTCCATAGTTAGTTAATTAGTGGAACATGAAATAGTGAAGGTGAGAATAACATGGCGATGATGACAATGAAAAGAAACGTTGACTATGATGTCGACGACTTCATTCTACGCTAGAAAGAGAAAAAAAAAAAAAAATTACGGCCCTTGTCACTTAATCCAATAGCCCAATTAAAAAAGACTCAAATTTGAAGTCTTTACCAGATTTGGTCCAAGTATTATAATATATGTGTTTGAGTTGTACTTATGTATAATTCTCTCGAAAAAGAAGTTGTTGATGGCCTGATGTGTGGTTGTCTGTTGAGCAATTAGTGATTCGTGAGCACATAGGTGCATTGTCACGTGCAAGCTATTTTTAATGTTATGACCTTGATTAATCAATATTAAATTGTGTCATCTAGATTGACTAGCCCGTGAACACCACTGCACAAAATAGGTCCGAGAGTAAGAAAGATAATTTCATACTTGTTTAGTAAGATTACCCCCGAAAAATATAAAGACGCAATACCATTTGTTGACTAAATATTATAACATGTTCATTTGTTCACCTTCATTTATCCAATTGCATTTTTTGCTTGCTTCTATGAGAATGAGAAAGATAAAAACAGTCAGATAAATCGTGTTCGTGTTGGTAGTCCCACTGGTACAAAATTTGAATTATAACAGTTGCAGGTGACAGCACATACTTCTTCTTGGTATCCATTGAAAGAAAAGAAAATCAAACATTAGTATTATTTGTAAGACTTACATATGGTAGTATAACAATCATAAAATTCAGCTAGTTTGCATATGCAGCAAAACAATCATAAATTCAGTAATTTTGGAGGAAAAAGAGGGGCATAAAATATCAACATGGACTAAGAGGAGAAAGAAAAGATTTAGACACAATAGACCTATTGAAATGCCCCTATCAAAGGAATGTTCTAAACCTGAATTGGGTCTCTTCTTATTAGTAATCTATAGCTAGGAATTAAATAATGATTTGATTTTGGTATTGATGTAATAACTGAAAAGTGATACACACAAAATTTAAAATAGAAAATCTACAATAGAAGTAAAGATAAAGATATTCACTACCAGTATCACAATTCATGACCATACTCACATATACTGTGACTTAGAAAAGATCATGTAGTGGTATTTCTATTTCAATCACCTGACCCTAATCTATTAATGAGAACACTTGCTCTCTATGTTGAATGAATACGTCCAGGTTACTACAAAAATTTCTAGACATATTTTAACTTATGCAAATACCCCCGTGCCGTAACAACTTTAAAAAAAATGAAAAGAAGAAAGGAATGTTGAGGTTGTTGGACTTTAAGCATTGGGCTTAAAAGTTTAAGAGTGTGAATTGGGAAATGATGGGAAATAAAATGGAGGGAAATGAAAATTTGAATCAAATGAGCTTTTGTCATGAACTTTGTACCACATTGGTGAAAGACAACTACACTTGTGTGTATAAATATAGGATCACTTCTTAGAGCTCTTAAAAGGAGTTGAAGAGGATGTANATGCCTTATTTTTCTAGACACTGAAAATCACGAATTCCATTCTGAATACTGCATTCTACTTCGCAGTCTCTCTCTCTCTCAAATTCGTAAGTGTGATCTTGCTCCGTTCTTTGAGTTTGTTGGTATCCTGCAGTTGGTATTGCCACTGTTGCAGGAAGGTTATTCCGTTTCATCCTGGGAGGATTTAATCCATTACCTTGGCAACTTGTGAGGGGGTTAAAATTCCTTAAGGACACACAAGGAAATTGTGGACTCGGAATATTACTTATTGTTTATATATATTTTCTGTTTCTTCTAACAGTTCTTCTGATTTTCTGAGTTTTAACACAGAAGCGATAACAGAGGTTAGGAATGAAGTGCAAAGAGAAAACTGGAAAAATAAAACTCAAACTTGCCGCAATTATTATTATTGAAAAAAATGAAAACGAAGGAAAAGATAAAGCTGTAATTTTGATTACTTTTGCTCCACGCGTATAGTAGTCACTGGAACATCTATGTACAAGATAAAACAATTGTTGATATATAGAAAAACATGTTATTAATTTATATGAGGGAATCAATTAGGATATCTGCGAATGAACATTTATACTTGTTGCTAAATTTTTATGTTTTAGTAGTTTAGTAACTTTTATTCTATGTGTAAAAGCATAGGAGTTAGCAGGACATCAGAATATGCAAGAATCTAAACTATCTCAAAGGAGTTGATTGAAATATTTCAAGAATTTCTCAAAGATTAATCTTCGTTTCCTCTACATACTCTAGTCCCGCGCGAGATAGTAATTTGTGGGGTTTATTTTCACATTAAAAAACGACATAAAATTCCTTTAACATTATAAAAGTAAAATATGCCTAATTAAGATGATCTTCTGTCATGACCCAATCTTCTCTCCGTGAGAAGTCGCGACGGCACCTAATCTCTGCGACTAGGTAAGCCAAACATTTGCGAAAAAAAAAGAAAACGAAACCATAAATCTAAATCACTAACAACAACAAGTAATGAAATAACTGATAGAAAGACCGCTCGACATATACAATAACTAACTCTCGAAATAGACAAAGAATTTTTACAAGACCCGGAACATCATAAGTCACAAGCTTCAAAGAATTTTTCTAACGGTTCTATACATCCGTATCTAGAAGAAGTAAAGGAAGAACAACACAAAAGAAATAGAGGGGGGCTCCGAGGTCTGCGGACGCGGGCAAATGTACCTTGAAGTCTCCGAAGCAGCAGCGAGTATGCAACTAAAAGCAAGGCTGGTAGAAGGTACCTAGATCTGCACACGAAAACATGTGCAGATGAGTAGCTGTCACGGCCACCAAACTACCTCGGCCGTGATGGCGCCTATCGCGATACTAGGCCAGCCAAATCAATATTCAAAACATAAGGAATCTTTCATTTATATCATTTCTAAACTGATACCTTCTAAAAAATTTCGTTTAAGCATTTTTATAACAGGCAATGATGTACCGAATAATAAATACAACCCAAAATCCCGGAGTCACTAGTCATGAGCATCTAAGGGTAATACAGGTTTGGAAAGAAACATAAACACTACAATAGCAAGAAGAAGAAGGGCAAGGATGCGGACACGTGCAACTACCTCGCAAATCTCCGTGAAATCTCTAGGTCAGTAATCAACTCTCAGTCAGCCCTAGTACTTGAATCTGCACACAAGGTGCAGGAGTAATGTGAGTACGCCAACCCAGTAAGTAATAAATGTAAATAAAGACTGAACAGTAAGAAACATATAAGTCTATGTCATGAAATCGCAGTAAATACAGTTTGCCTTCAAAACAATGTACAAATCAAATCACCTCTCTAAAACCAGACTTTTCAGTAAAAATCATCGGAAGATAAGTTTCCAACAGTTTCAAAATGTTTCAATGAAATTTAGAGTAAAAGTGATAAAAGTCATAAATGGCCCTTCGGGCAAAAACATGTATCATAAACTGTCCCTCAGGCATAAAATCACTCATTACCAGCGTAATCAGCCCCGCGGGCAACAAGATGAATCAAGAACAGTCTCTTGGGCAACATCACATAACTCACTCAGGGTACTCGCGCTCACTGGGGGTGTACAGACTCCGTAGGGGCTCCTACAACCCAAGCGCTATAACAAGCCACCTCGTGGAATAAATCAACCGGGCCCTCGACCTCATAAAAATCATAAATAAATAATAACATGCTGCGGCGTGCAGCCCGATCCCATAATATCCTCACAACACAGCCCCTCGACCTCACTCAGTCAGAAACCTCTCAAGCCACTCGGGCTATCAGTAAAACAGGGTGCTCAGCCTAATATATCATTTTATGCATCAAAACGGAGTAATAAAGACCGAGTTATGAAATCAGTAAAATATAGCATGACTAATTACAGATTTTAAATCAGAACAGTGAGGAAATAGTAGTAAAAGCCCCTAAGGGTCCAAACAACTTGGCACGAGGCCCAAATATAACATTCAACCCAAAACATAATAATACTTTCTAAAACACAAACTATCATATAGTTTTCAGTCAAATACGCAATTTAATAGTTGCTACAGGACGGACCAAGTCACAATCCCCAACTGTGCACTCCACACGCTTATGATCCAACATGTGCTCCACTTCAAAATAGTGAAAAGATATGAAATCCGGGGTTTCATACCCTCAGGATAAGATTTAGAATCATTACTTACCTCAAACCGGCCAAAGTCCTAACCCGCAATGCTTTTGCCTCTACACTCGGCCTCCGATTTCTCCAAATCTTACCAAAATCAGATTCATATCATCAATAAATGCTAAGGGAACAAGGCCCTAAAAATAATCAAATTACATCAAAAATCTCGAAATTGACCAAACCCGACCCCTGGGTCCACGTCTCGGATTTCGATAAAAATCACAACACTAGAATCTTTATCTTCTCCCGAGTCTATACATACCAAAATCATCAAAATCGGACCCCATATGGCCCCTCAAATCCCCAATATAAGTTCTCAAATCTCAAGCCCTAATCTCCCAATTTCAACCCTTAATTCCCCTAGATTTTATGTCTAATCAGGTAGAAATCATCATAGAATCGAGTATTGAGTTCAAAATCATTACCTCAAGGTGTTATCCCTCGAACCCCTCTTCAATTTGCTCTCAAAAATCTCCAAATCCGAACACAAATGGTGGAAAAATAGCCAAATTTTGGGAAGGCACCTATTTATAGGTTCTGCCCAGCAATTGCCGCATCTGCGGTCTTTCCTCGCACCTGCGGACCCGCACCTGTGGTATTTCACGTAAGGCCCAAGTTCCGCACCTGTGTTCCATCTACCGCACCTGCGGGCTCGCAAGTGCGACCAATCTTCCGCATCTGTGGTTCTTCTCCAGCTAAACCATTTCCGCACCTGCGGTGACCGCACTTGCGGCCACCCGTCCGCATCTGCGGAATCACAGAACAACAACACACCCCACAATTTTAATGCCAAAAACTCATCCGTCAACCACTTGAACTCACCCCGAGGCCCTCGGGACCTCAACCAATGATATCCACAAGTCATATATGATTGCCCAAACTTAGTCGAACCCTCGGAACACTCAAAATAACACCAAAACACCAAATCAATCCATAATTCAAGCCTAAGGATTTCTAAGCTTCTGAAATTCGCCAACGATGCTGAAACCAACCAAACCACGTCCGAATGACCTGAAAATTTGCACACATATCCCAAATGACACTATAAACCTACTCCAACTTTTGGAATTCCATTCTGACCCTGATAGCTAATTTTCCACTACCGTCCGGAAATGCCAAAAAATCCAATTTCGCCAATTCAAGCCTAATTCTACTCCGGACCTTCGAACAACATTCTGAACACACTCCTAAGTCCCAAATCACCTAACGAAGCTAACCGAGCCATAAAAACTGCATTCCGAGATCACCCTACTAGGCACATAATCAATAGAACCTCTCCACTCGACTCTCGAAAATACCGGCATCGCTAAGGTCAAGGTCTTAGCGTGACAATCAAGAACAACATGACATAGATATAGCCAATCCACACCAAATATTACATCAAAGTCAACCATGCTAAGAAATAGCAGATCCACTCGGGTCTCCGAAGTCGACACATGAACAGATGTAACTAAGGACTCACGGGGCATATCCAGAAAATGGGCACAATATGATGAAACATAGGAATACGTGGAATCAAGATCAAATAAGACTAAGGCATCTCGGTGACAGACTGAGATAATACCTGTAATCACTGCGTCTGAGGCTATAGCATCTGGTCTGGATGGAAGCGCATAAAAATGGGCCTGACCTCCACCTGATCAACCTCCCCCTCTAGGGCGGCCTCTAGCTGCCTGACCCCCACCCCTAGCTAGCTGGGCGGGTGATGAAGTGACTGGAGCTGAAGTCGAGGGATGACCCCTCCGCTGAGATGAACCACCACGATGACAAGGGCACTACCTCCACATGTGTACCAACTCTCCACACTCATAACAACCCCCTGGTGCTGGAGATAGGGACTGAAGGGAACCCCTAGCATCACGATAACCGCTAGAAGAACCAGGCATAGAAGAACCCTGCACCGATGGTGCACGAGATGAACTCTGAGCTGGGAGAGCACTGAATGATGGGTACCCCTGATGAGCACTAAGAGGACCACGACCCGCTTATCCACCACAATAACCTGAGCGACCTGACTGAGCCAGCCAGAATGGACGACCTCTACCGTGCTGAAACTATCCTCCTGAAGGAACACCACCAAAACTACTAGATCCTCGAGGCTTCTTGGCCTCCCTCTCATCTCGTTCCTGGCGACGAACTGACTCAATCTCTTAGGCAATATCCAAAACTTACTCAAAAGTAGCACCTGACACCCTCTCTCTGGTCATAAGAATACGAAGCTGATATGTGAGGCTATCCACGAACCTCCTGATCCTGTCTCTATCTGTAGGGACCAAGCAAATAGCATGACGGTCAAGATCTGAAAACCTCATCTCATACTGCAACACCGTCATATCACCCTGACACAGCTGCTCAAACTGCCTGCGTAGCTCCCTCTCTGCGGGACTGTGGACATACTTCTCTAAAAAGAGAGTGGAAAGTTGCTGCCAAGTAAGGGGCGTCGCTCCAACGGGCCTATGCCTCTCATAAGCCTCCCACTAAGTAAATGCAGCTCCTGAGAACTAGAAGGTAGTAAATGAGACCCCACTGGTCTCCAATATCCCTGATGTACGAAGCATCCTATGACACTTATCTAAGTAACCCTAGTCATCCTCGCCCTCAGCATCACTGAAAGTCGGAGGCTGAAGTCTACCAAATCTCTCCAACCTGCGCTGCTCGTCGTCAGCCATAGCTGGAACCACAAAATCCTGGGCTGGTGCAACCGGCTGGGCTGGAACTGCTCCCGGTGTCTGAAGCCCCTGAAGAACCTGCTCAGGTGTACGGGGAGTTGGAGTATGAGTGCCTCCCCCGACCTGAGAAGTAGCGGTTGTGGAAGAAACAACGACTGCCTGTGCAAGACTGGTGCACACGGTCAGAATCTGTGCCAATTTCTCTTGAAGACGTGGGGTAACAATAGGCACAGCCGGTGCCTGGGCTGGTCCCGCTGGAACATCTGCGGCTGGGACCTGGTCTGGAACAACAGGAGGGTCTATGGGTACTGCCCCTGCAGCTGCGCGGGCTGCACCTCTCCCTCTACCACGGCCTCGACCGTAGCCTCGACCCCTCGTGGGTCCCACTGATGGCTTATCCCCCTGTCGGTAGTGCGTGTCCTCACCATCTGTGAGAGAATGAAACAGTCGAAGTTTAGTTTCCAGAATTAATAGATTCGCACGACAAGAATTCAAGAAATGCGAGATTTTTCCTAAGGGTTCTGCAGCCTCTCGAAGATAAGTACAGACGTCTCCGTACCGATCCGCAAGACTCTACTGAACCTGCTCATGACCGGTGAGTCCTATGTAACCTTAGCTCTGATACCAACTTGTCACAACCCCAAAACTACCTTGGCCGTGATGGCGCCTATCGCGATACTAGGCCAGCCAAATCAATATTCAAAACATAAGGAATCTTTTATTTATATCGTTTCTAAACCAATACCTTCTAAAAAATTTCGTTTAAGCATTTTTAAAACAGGCAATGATGTACCGAATAATAAATATAACCCAAAATCCCCGATTCACTAGTCATGAGCATCTAAGGGTAATACAGGTCTAGAAAGAAACATAAACACTACAATAGCAAGAAGGAGAAGGGCAAGGTTGCAGACGTGTACAGCTCCCTCGCAAATCTCCGTGAAATCTCGGGGACAGTAATCAACTCTCAGTCAGCCCTAGTACTTGAATCTGCACACAAGGTGAATGGAGTAATGTGAGTATGCCAACTCAGTAAATAATAAATGTAAATAAAGACTGAGCAGTAAGAAACATATAAGTCCATGTCATGAAATCGTAGTAAGTACAGTTTGCCTTCAAAACAGTGTACAAATAAAATCACCTCACTTAAAACCAGATTTTTCAGTAAAAATCATTGGAAGATAAGTTTTCAACAATTTCAAAAGTGTTTCAATAAAATTTAGAGTAAAAGTGATAAAATTAATAAATGACCCCTCGGGGAAAAACATGTATCATAAACTGCCCTCAAGCATAACATCACTCAGTACCAGCCCCTCGGAGCAACCACACAATCACTCGTAATCAGCCCCGCTTCAACTACATGAATCAAGAACAGCCTCTCGGGCAACATCATATCATTCACTCAGGGTACCCACGCTCACTAGGGGTGTACAAACTCCGGAGGGGCTCCTACAACCCAAGCGTTATAACAAGCCAACTCGTGGCATAAATCTATCGATCTCTCGGCCTCATAAAATCATGAATCAATAACATCATGCTGCAGCATGCAACCCGATCCCATAATATCCTCACAACACAGGCCCTCGGCCTCACTCAGTCAGAAACCTCTCAAGCCACTCGGGCTATCAGTAAAATAGGGTGCTCAGCCAAATATATCATTTTATGCATCAAAACGGAGTAATAAAGACTGAGTTATGAAATCAGTAAAATATAGCATGACTAATTACAGATTTTAAATCAGAACAATGAGGAAATAGTAATAAAATCCCCTAAGGGTCCAAACAACTTGGCACGAGGCCCAAATACGACATTCAAGCCAAAACATAATAATACTTTCTAAAACACAAAATATCATATAGTTTTCAGTCAAATATGCAACTTAATAGTTGCTACAGGACGAACCAAGTCACAATCCCCAACGGTGCACGCCACATTCTCGTCATCCAGCATGTGTACCACTTCAAAATAGTGAAAAGTTATGAAATCCGGGGTTTCGTACCCTCAGGAAAAGATTTACAATCATTACTTACCTCAAACTAGCCAAAGTCATAACCCGCGATGCTTTTGCCTCTAGACTCGGTCTCCGATTGCTCCAAATCTGACCAAAATCAGATTCATATCATCAATAAATTCTAATTGAATAAGGCCCACTCAAAAATAATCAAATTACATCAAAAATCCTGAAATTGGACAAACCTGACCCCCGGGCCCACATCTCAGATTCTGATAAAAATCAAAACACTGGAATCCTTATCTTCTCCCAAGTTTATACATACCAAAATCCTCAAAATTGGACCCTAAATGGCCCCTCAAATCCCCAATATAAGTTCTCAGATCTCAAGCCCTAATCTCCCAATTTCAACCCTTAATTCCCCTAGATTTTATGTCTAATCAGGTAGAAATCATCATAGAATCGAGTATTGAGTTCAAAATCATTACCTCAAGGTGTTATCCCTCGAACCCCTCTTCAATTTCCTCTCAAAAAGCTCCAAGTCCGAACAAAAATGGTGGAAAAATGGCCATATTTTGCAAAGGCACCTATTTATAGGTTCTGCCCAGCGATTGCCGCATCTGCGGCCTTTCCTCGCACATGTGGACCCGCACCTACAGTTCCAGGTGTGCACCTGTGGTATTTCACTTAAGGACCAAGCTCCGTACCTGCATTCCATCTACCAGACAATCTTCCGCATCTGCGACTAATCTTTCGCATCTGCGGTTCTTCTCCAGTTAAACCATTTTCACACCTGCGATGGACAGCCCGTACCTACGGTGACCGCACCTACGGCCACCCGTCCGCATCAGTGGAATCACAGAACATTAATACACTAGCAACTTTAATGCCAAAAACTCATCCGTCAACCACCCAAACTCATCCTGAGGCCCTCGGGACCTCAACCAATGGTACCCACAAGTCATATATGATTGCCCGAACTTAGCCGAACCCTCAGAACACTCAAAATAACACCAAAACACCAAATCAATCCATAATTCAAGCCTAAGGAATTCTAAACTTCCGGAATTTGCCAACGGTGCTGAAACCAACCAAACCACGTCCGAATGACCTGAAAATTTGCACACACATCCCAAATGATACTGCGAACCTGCTCCAACTTTTGAAATTCCATTCTGACACATATAGATAATTTTCAACTGCTGTCCGGAAATCGCCAAAATATCCAATTTCGCCAATTCAAGCCTAATTCTACTTCGGACCTCCAAACAATATTCCGAACACACTCCTAAGTCCTAAATCACTTAACAAAGCTAACCGATCCATAAAAACCGCATTCCGAGATCATTCATCTATAAGTCAACTTCCGGTTGACTTTTCTAACTATTCTCCCAACTTAAGATACTAAGTGTCTAATTTCTCTCCAGAACCATTCCGAACCCGAGCCGACCGACCCAACACAACATAAATGAGCTAAACAACACAAAACAAAGTAGAAATTGGGAAAACGGGGCTAAACTCTCAAAACGACCGGCTGGATCGTTACAGTAGCATGAGTACACCACAATGGTACCCAGTAAGTGCCAAGCCTAACCTTGATTGAGTAGTGACGAGGACAAGTGAGGCCCACTGGTAAATAATAAATAAGGCAGGAGAATATATAGTATAATTACAGACTAGAATTAAACAAAAGGAAACACATCTAAATAACAGTACAACTCACATGGGTAAACAATAGGGGATCTCCCGATATAACGTCTCGTATTACCAAAATAAATATGCAGGGAGAACTCCCGAGGTACCACCTCGTAGTTTCAAAAGTAAATTTGCATGAGGATCTCCCGAGATACTGTCCCGTAGTCCAAAAGTAAATATGCAGGTGGACGTCCCGGGATAACGTCCCGTAGTCCCAAAGTAAATATGCAGGGGGGTCTCCCAGGATACATTTTCATAGTCCCAAATTAAATACGCAGCTCAAACAATGGAGATAACAATTACAACAAGAAGACCTGCAGTTTAGACTAAGTACAAGTCAAGAAAAGGAGCAGGAATCCACTAAGCATGCTGCACAGAGTTCAGTTAAACAATTAAGACATGTAGACATGTTATTCTAGGCTAACAGGATAACTACACATGCTAGTATATCTCAATTAAGATGAAAACAGGTTATTACTCAGTAAAATAAGGGTTCTCAACAAATAGCCCGTGTACGCACTCGTCACCTTGCGTATACCACGCTCACATATCATAACAGTACCAAATCCTTAGGAGATTCCCTCCACACAAAGTTAGGCAAGCCACTTAGCTCGAACCAATCTCAATCAATTGGTAACAATGCCTTTTCCACGAATATCCGATTCCTAAATGGCCATAATCTAGCAAAAATCAATTACATACCATAAATATAACTATAAGGAACTAATCTATTTAATGAAATCAAGGCTAAAGCAAGAAATTAGAAAATCTCCCCAAAAAGTTGACCTGGGCCCACGTCACAAAATCGGGTAAAAGTCACAAAATACGAACACCCATTTACTCACGAGTCCAACCATATAAGATTTACTCGAATCCGACCTCAAACCGCCTTTCAGAACTCAAAATTTTAGTCTAGGAAGTTTCTACCATTTCCCCTCAAATTTCCAACTCAAATCCCTAATTAGATAATGAAAATAGTAATAGATTCATGAAATATAGTCCAATCCGGTTTGGAATCACTTACCCCAACAATTTCCTTGAATAACCCTCGAAAAATATCCTCACACCGAGCTCTCAAAGTCCCAAAATTGAAAATGGGATCAAACCCTCGAACTTGACTCTTTCTGCCCAACGATTTCATACTTGTGGGCCTACAATCGCACCTACGATGATGCACCTGCGGAAATTCCATTGCAGGTGCGGATTCCACTTAAAGTCCAAAATTTTGCTTCTGCGGACCAGGGCACGCACCTGCGGGCCCGCTTCTGCGGATGACCTTCCGCATCTGTGACCCTGCCCAGGCCGCCCATTTTTGCTTCTGCGATTATTTCTCCGCATCTGCGGATGCGGCTCCTTTTTCGCACCTGCGCTCCCAGCTGGGCCAAGCCAGTCCTACACCTGCGGCCACACGCTCGCTCCTGCGAGTCCGTATTTGCAGTCAACCCCACCGCATATGTGGTTACACCAGAATATCAGTGCTTCAGAAATTTGCACAAGTCAAATTTCAATCCGAAAGGCATTCAAAACTCACCCGAGGCCCCCGGGACCTCAACAAAACATACCAACAAGTACTAAAACACCATACGAACTTAGTCGAGCCCTCAAATCCCATCAAACAACGCTAAAAACACGAATCGCCCTCCAATTCAAACTTAATGAACTTGAAACTTCAAATTTCTACAACCAATGTCGAAACCTATCAAACGACGCCCGATTGACCTCAAATTTTGCACACATGTCGTATTCAACATTACATACCTACTCTAACTTCTGGAATCAGAATCCTCACCCCAATATCAAAAGGCCCACTTCTGGTCAAAATCTCTAAAAATTTGACTTTCGCCATTTCAAGATAAGTTAGCTACAGACGTCCAATTCACAGTCCATACACGCCCCTAAGTCCAAAATCATCCAACAAGCTAAAGAAACCGATGAAACTCTATTCTGGAGTAATCTTCACATAGTTCCGACTACCGCCAAAAATCCTAAGATTTAAGCTTCTATTTAGGGACTAAATGTCCCAAAACACTCCGAAACCAAAAATGAAACCTCCCGGCAAGTCACATAAGCAGAAACAGATACGGGTAAGGTAGTAAACAGGGGATCGAGACTATAACTCCCAAAATGATCTGTCAGGTCGTTACATCCTCCCCCTCTTAAAATAATCGTTCGTCTTTGGACGAGTATAGAGACATGCCTGAAGTGGTGAAAAGATGAGGATAATGGCTGCGCATATCATGCTCGGTATCCCAAGTCGCCTCCTCGATTGGCTGACCCCTCCAGTGAACCTTCACGGAAGCAATTTTCTTTGACCTCAGATTCCGAACCCGCATGTACAAAATAGCCATCGGCTCCTCAACATAAGATAAATACTTATCCAACTAGACTGAGCTGAAATCCAACACATGAGACGGATCGTCGTGATACTACCGGAGCATAGAAACATGGATACTGGATGAACCCCTGCAAGACAAGGAGGCAAGGAGAGCTCATAAGCAACCTCCCCAACACGTCGCAACACTTCAAAGGGACCAATAAACCTTGGGCTCAGCTTGCCCTTCTTTCCGAACCTCATAACGCCCTTCATAGGAGAAACTCGAAGCAAGACCCATTCTCCAACCATGAATGCAACAGCACGAACCTTTCGGTCCGCATAACTCTTATGTCTGGACTGGGCAGTACAAAGTCGATCCTAAATCACCTTTACCTTATCCAGGGCATCCTGAACCAAGTCTGTACCCAATAATCTAGCCTCGCCCGGCTCTAACCAACCCATTAGAGACTGACACCATCAACCATATAGAGCCTCATACGATGCCATCTGGATGCTCGGCTGATAACTGTTGTTGTAGGCAAACTCTACAAGTGGCAAGAACTGATCCCACGAACCTCCAAACTCCATAACACACACATAGAGCATATCCTCTAATATTTGAATAGTGCGCTCGGACTGTTTGTCCGTCTGAGGGTGAAATGTTGTGCTCAACTCCATTCGAGTATCCAACTCATGCTGTACGGCCCTCCAGAACTGTGTTGTAAACTGCGTACCCTAGTCAGAGATGATAGACACCGGTACGCCATGAAGCTTGACGGTCTCGCGGATATAAATTCGAGCCAACTGCTCGAAAGAATAGATAGTCATCACAGGAATGAAATGAGCTGACCTGATCAGCCTATCCACAATCACCCAAACTGCATCAAACCCCCGCTGAGTTCGTGGGAGTCCAACAACGAAATCCATAGTGATCTGCTCCCCTTTCCACTCCGGAATCTCTAACTTCTGAAGCAACCCACCTGGTCGTTGACGCTCATATTTCACCTGCTAGCAATTTAGACACCAAACCACATACTCCACTATGTCCTTCTTCATTCTCCTCCACCAGTAATGCTGCCTCAAGTCCTGATACATCTTTGCGGCACCCGGATGAATGAATTACTACAAACTGTGAGCTTCCTGGATAATCAACTCACGCAAACCATCCACATTGGGCACACATAGTGTGAGACCCCATGTTCTTTTTTTTCTCTCTTCTCTTACGTAATATACGTAACGTGGTGTGGTTATAAGGTATATATGATTGGGTATAGCACATTGAGAGAATAATACTGAAAATATGTGGTAATATCAAGGAACAAAACTAAAGCTTTAGGTCAAAGTAATCCCTTAAACAAAAGTTCGTGGTTAAAGAAATGACTCGGGTAGCACCCTGCGCGTTCGGAAGGTTTAAGTTAACTTGCACCTATGGGATAAGACTAAGAGTGTCTAATATGATAAGAATAATGTGTTATGAGATATTATAATATCACACTGGTCACATGTTAATTTTTGGATTCAATCAAGTTGCGAAATAAAGGTCGGCAAAAGTTATCGTAAATTTCTCTAATAAATTTTCTAAACTTTGGGTCAAATGCATCAGATCATTTCTAATATAACTAGTTAAGGGAACCACAACCTACCTAATCGAAGGTCTGCTAGTCTAGTTCGCAACCAAAAAAAAACCTCACATCAAACCGACATCGGAGTAAGAAGTTATGACTGTTTTACCACGGACTGTCCGGGCTGAAACCGGGTCGCGAACCGGGTCGGGTCAAACAAGTAGTATAAGTCAGAAAATCTGACTTTTAAGACCCCAAAACATTTCATCTTCGTCCCAAAAAAGTGAGAAAGCTGAAGAGAGGGTTACATGGTTTTCTTGAGTGATTAAGGTGTGTTTTTAACAATTTCTATCGTTAAAGTTTGCCCCCGTGCCTAGAAACGCAATCTCTACGCTTTGCAATCGTTTCCCCCTTCTATTAGCTGTGTTTGGAGCTATTTTTGGAAGATAGGAACTTATTATTCTTGCTGGTTCTTCAATATTTATACTTGGTTTGCCAAGGTAATCATCTTCGGACTCTTTTATGATCGTTTTTACAAAGTTCTACGGATGTTTCGTCAAGTTAGGGTCATATGGAAAATCTGCTGATTTAAACTCAATTATGAACTATTTATAGGTGTGTATAAGCTGCATATATATAGTGTTTACAAAGTTTAGGACGTAAGGAACAATGTTCGTGAAGGAACTACCGACATTTGGACGTTCGTTGGAAAGGTATGTTAAGGCTAAGCTCCGTCCTTCCTTTTAGCACGAATTCTGGAAAATTCCTAAGATGCCAAATGTGGTATTTTACTATTCTATTACTAGGAAGACCTTCTGAGAAAGGCATTGGGATCGTAGCTGAAGTATTTTTATGATGCTATTAGGTTGATATTCCACTCGTTCGGTTAAATAGGGTATTCGACATCTATATATGTTATTTTGTCGGCTTTCTTAACTATATGTCCATATATATGAATTCTTATTCGTATGTGGGTTGTGTGACCTTAAAATAAAGGCATTTAGTATTTGCGATCAGTCTTTCTTCCTTGTTAAAGTGTATTTAAAATATCTAAAGTGATACGTCAAATCTCAAATATTATTTTTATGTTTAAACTACTAAAACAGTTGATTTTTTTGAAATACTTTCTTTTACTAATTTTCAAGAAATCAGGTATAAGGACTAAGTGAAGCACCTTAAGTTTTTTATGAACATCTTAGAGTTAAATTATCTTTCTAAAAGTCGAGTTAAGTTTTCAAGCTTATAAAAAAGAAACATATGAGGTTCCACGAGACATTTGTATGCAATACGAAGGTGGTTATGAGATTATGAGAATAAGAGTACCAATGAGCCAAGATTGGCTAAGTTCTTGTTATGGCCTATTATGTGCATTCAAAGTTCATATCATACATGGCATATTATGCATGGACTTCGAGCTATAATCGGAGGTAAGGGGCCTATTTTCCCGAAAGACTATATATATTATACAGATGTCCACAGGTTGGCAATATGATACCGGTTAGCTACCGAGAGAGACTGCCATTGCTAGGATTTGGTTGGGTATGTCATGAATTTGCATCAATATATATATGTATTCACAACATACGGTTACACGAGCATACCATGCATATTTTATTACTATGAGGTCGGATGCCGGCCATGGAGGCTACCAGAGTTTTAGTGACAGGTGGTATCTCTGTTACCCTTTTTACATCAGCTATGTATGATTCTACTTTCTGCCTTACATACCAGTACATTTTTATTCGTATCGATGTCCCATTGCCTGGGGACACTGCATTGTTGTTTCGTGCATGCAGGTCCAGGTAGGGACTCTGATCGACCCCTCCGCTAGGATTTCGGGGTTCAGCTGTGAGTTGGTAAGCTCCACCTCTTCTTGGAGCTTTCGTAGGATGGTTACTTTTGTTGTACAGTTTGGATATAGTGGAGGCCTTGTCCCGACAATGCTTATGATACTCTTAGAGGCTATTGTGGACACAATATTCTGGGTTTCTTTTTGCAGCTTTCAGTCTCCAGCCCATAGGCTTGGCATGTATATATATGTGTGTAGGCATGTATGTCTTCAGTCGCGGCCTCNGGCGTGACAAACTTGGTATCAGAGCAGGTCATATACAAGGGAGTCTACACGTCGTGTATTGCTTATGAGTGTGTTGTGCACCATACTTATAATCAGGAGGCTATGAGGCATTTAGGAATGGTTACGTTTCTTTCAATTAATGGATCGTTGATGCGTGGCTAGAATTCATGATTTTAAGCATTATATACCTTGCATTTTATGTATTTTAATGATAAAATACACGTCGTATGTGCCTAATGGGGTTTATTTTATGTGTAGGTGAATTGGAAATGGAAACGGGGCTAAACGGATGCAAATACGTCGAAAAATACGCGAAAGGGGACACCCGGGCGATAGCCGGGCGTTGGAGCCAAACAACCTGACCCAGCCTGGCGTTACCCAGGCCTTAGATCCCTAACGCCAGGGGGGGCCTGGCGTTACTCAGGCCTTAGAGCCCAAACGCCAGGGTCCCTAGACGGCCAGAAATCGTGTTTTGACGGGTTTTAAGTGTTTCCAAGTTGGAA
>MDKI01213022.1:0-14086 GCA_005239505.1 Nicotiana paniculata
AGGTTATGGCGTTATATACGCACCACCACCTGATCAGCTGGTATATGATGATGATTTTGCCCAAAGTTGCCGATATGATATTATGGGATGCCCTCAGAGGCTAATGACTTTATGAAACATATACTTATGCACGACATGACATTCATACGCATATGCATTACGCTAAAAGTAATTTATGATTTACAAAGTTATTCAGACTTACAGGTTGATTCATGTACTCTATATGTCATCCGTGTCTCTTATGTATTTATTTGTGTGCTTTACATACTCGGTAAATTATTCGTACTGACGTCCCTTTTGCCTGGGGACGCTGCATTTCATGCCCATAGGTCCCGATAGACAGGTCGAGATCCCTCCAAGTAGGCTATCGGCTCAGCGGAAGATGTTGGTGCACTCCATTTGCTTCGTAGTTTCTTGTTTGGTTAGTATGATTTAGACGTGTATTGTTTGGTATGGCGGGACTCTGTCCCGACCTTGACGACATTTATGTACTCTTAGAGGCCTGTAGACATATTTCGTGTATGTGAAAGATTGTACGGCCTTGTCGGCCTATGTTTTGAGTTTATAAATGATTATGTTGGCCTATTAGGATCGTATGTCACGTGTATATGATGATGTAATAAGAAAAATACGTTACATTGATACTCGGTCGAGTAAGCTACCGGGTGCCCGTCGTGGCCCATCGGTTTGGGTCGTGACACAAACCTTTCAATTCAAGATATTAAGTACAATGGGAGTAATTATGAATCGTGGGCATATAGGGGCTTTCACATGCTTTGGCATAACAATCTTTATTCAACTCGACTTGAAGTCTAGGCATTTTAACACATATTCCATATCTTTAACACATCCTCAAATAACAAGATAGCATAATGAGAGCATTGAAATATATATTTCACACATGTTTTGCAACGCAAACACATCTAGAATAGGAATTTCTGTAACGATCAATTTTGGAACTTACACCAATTGCATGGACACCAATGGGTTCAATTCTAAGAAGAGGGTTTTTTAGCTATACATACCTCAATTGAGCTTTCCATAAATTGTTACAATAATTCCGGAACTCTTAGCAACTTCAATCTAGGACTCCTTCTCTCACTCTAAAGCATTAGAAATTTTCTCAAAATGAGCCTTAGCATATGTTTTAACGACATGGGATTGGGTTTTAAAAATTAGAAATCCGGAGCCCCGACATGGATCAGCGATCGCATATGCGACAGCATAATGCTTCAACGGCTCGCAAAATGGGCTGCATAATAACCCTCAGGAACAACAATTTTTCTAGTTTGGTCTGCGGTCGCATAATGCGCCGCAGAACACCCCTTCGAGAATTTTTATAGGGGTTTCATGATTGGTTATGCGGTCCGCATAGAGATTATGAGGCCGCGTAATGGACCGCACATTTGGTCCAAATTCAACTCAAATTTTCTGCTTCATTCTGCGTCTGTTCTGCGGCCCCAGATTTAGCCGCACAATTGCCCTGAACTTTCGAAAATTTTCTTCAAATCCCCAGCGTGCTGTTCAATCCAAAAAGTTCGAACCGCGGCGAGCAAGCTCTCCGCAAAGAATTTATGCTATTATAATCACATAAATCTAACTTTGCAACATAAAATTTTGGGTTTTTAGGTAAACTTTTATGGGGCCTTACAGTTTATAGGTCACTTCACCTACTCCCTCAAGAATATCAAAAGGACCAATATACTGAGGGCTCAACTGAACCTTCTTCCTGAACCTCGTCACACCCTTCAAGGGTGAAACTCTGAGTAGAACCCTCTCACCCACCATGAATGCCACATCGCGAGCCCTCCGGTCAGCATAACTCTTCTGTCATGATTATGTTGTACGAAGCCAATCCTGAATAAACTTAAACTTCTCCAAAGCATCTCAAAACAAATTAGTACTTAACAACCTAGCCTCCCCAAGCTCAAACCAACCAATCAGAGAACGACATCGCCTCCTACATAAGGCTGCATAAGGAGCCATCTGGATGCTCGACTGATAGCTATTGTTGTAGGCAAACTCTTTGTAAGGTCCCGTAAAAATTTTCCAAGAACTCGAGGTTTGTGGTGCCGAGGTAGGCCAACGGGTAAGGTCCTGTTAATTTCTATTGCTAATTTGAGCAATTTCGAGTTTATGAATACACTTTAAATTAGATAGGAACTACGTGAGAATTACTGGAGTGGATAAAGTTATTTGGATACTTGGGGATAACTATTTTATTAATATTGAGTGTTGTAATAATGGGGAAACACTTGGATGTTAATTTCAAAGCAGTAAGACTAAAGAAAATACAGTGAGCTATCTCCCCAAAGAACAACTATAGCACATGAGGGAAGTTGAGAATTTTATCCAAGCAGTAAGCTAAAGACTTATATCACAGGGATAGCGCCAGTTGAACAATATTGTACCATGTCCTATTAATACCTAAACAGGGAGAGAGAAAAATAAAAGAATTTCAAGACTAGGTTTTTTCTCTCCATCACCCATCCGGCCAAGGCTTCCAATTAACACGAAAGGTGAGTTTTTAAGTGTGTTTTTATTATTATTTCTGTAATAACCCGATCGGTCATTTTGCATTATCGGACTCCGTTTCCCTAAATGAAACTTCCCGTAGCAGCTTATTGTGATTCATAACTTGTGGGGGCGGGTGGTTCGGGATTCGGAAGTGTTTAGAGTGATATAGAAACACTTGGTTCCTTAAGGTTGGCCTTTAAGGCCAAGTTTGGCTTTGGTCATCATCTTCAGTAAACGACCTCAAAATTGAGTTTTGACGGTTCCGGTAGCTTCGTATGATTATTTCAGACTTAGGCGTATGTTCGTAATGGGTTTTGGATGAACCAGGAGCGTTTCAGCGCCCAATAAGGAAATAAGAGTTTCCTAAGTTCATATTATGGTTGGATGTGTTTTTGTGTTATTGAGGTCCAAACGGAATTCCAAGACCGGGAATAGTTATGTTATGTCATTTATGACCTGCTTGCAAACTTTGGTGTCATTCCAAGTAGTATAGGTTAGTTCGGCGCATGGTTAACGAATTCAAGAAAACTTAAAGTTCCTAAGTTTGATTCTAGGGGTTTTGAGGCGTGATTTTGAGTTATAGAGTTGTTTTGGGTGTTTTGAAGGCTCGAGCGAGTCCGTATTATGATTTGGGACGTGTTGGTATATTTGGACAGGGGCTCGGGTGGGCCCAGGTGCCTCTCAGGCACCAAACGAGGCCAAAACCAACTGAAGCAATTGCTGGTGCACCTGTTCTGGTGTGACCGCAGGTGCGATTGCCCAGTCGCAGGTACGGGATCACTCCTATGATCCTAGCCTCGCAGGTTCGCCTCCTCTCGCAGGTGCGGACTCCGTTCCGCAGGTGCGAGCCCAGGCCCCTTGTCCCATTTCCACAGGTGCGAGCATTTACTCGCAGGTGCGGTCCTTGAGCTGCAGGTGCGGAACCACAGTAGGCAGTGAGTTCTTTAAAACACGAGATTTATTCATTTCACTCCACTTTCTTCCACCATAGACGACTTGAAATCTTGGGAAAGAGCTCCAGGACCTAGCTGCTGAAAGGTAAGTGAATTCTACCCTAATGTTAGCTTAATGCATGAATTCCTAGTCAAATTAACCACCTAATTAGTGAAAATCAAGGATTTGGGTAGTAACTTAGAACTTTATGAAAATTTAGGGAATTACCCGTTAATTATCCATGAAATCATACAAAAACCACATATTAGTGATCCTTAGGTTATGGGTAATTGATCCTTCGAAAATTTCCGGAATTCGAGCATGTGGGCCCGGGGGTGTATTTTGGGATTTTTCAAAGTAAGGTGAAATGACTAAGTAAATAGGTGAATTCCATGCTTTTGAGTGTAAATTGATATATTTATGTAACATTTGGCTAGTTTCGAGTCCTTGGGTGACATGTTTGGAGTTTCGGGTGTGTTCTTGACCCGGAGAGTAGGTTCGACAAGGTGAGTCTCCTTTCTAACCTTGTAAGAGGGAATTTGTCCCCTTAGGTGATTTAAATGGCTATGTGCTAATGTTTGTGGGGGCTACGTACGTAGAAAGTGACGATAGTTCGTACGTAGCGGCTATCATTGTTGTGTCTGTGTAGTTAGGCCTACACCATGCCTTGTGTTTTTCCTTGAATTGAACTATATGCTTTATGAATTTATGTCATATGCGGCTTTGTTTCCCTGAGATCATGGAGTTTGAGAATTTAAAGGAATTGTTCACTGGAAAATAAATTTATGAAGAATATTGTGTGTGTGCATGCGACCGCTTCGCAATTTACATTCCGCGAGCGGAGTGTTATTTCCCCCACTCTCATAGGAGCAGGTCGTATGCCACAGCGAGATTGAAAGGAATATTATGGTTAATATTGTGTGTACATGTGACCTCTTCGCAATTTACATTCCGCGAGCGGAGTGTTATTTCCCCCACTCTCATGGGAGCGGTTCGTACGCCATGACGAGATTCAAAGATGTAATTATGGTTTGGGCGGAGCTCAGTCTTCCGGTGCTCCAGCTGGATTCTATGCTATTCTGACCAGATCAAATGCAGTGGACTCAGATGCCGTGATTACAGGTATTATTTCAGTATGTGGTAGAGAGGCGTCAATGTTATTTGATCCAGGATCCACCTATTCATATGTTTAAGCATTATTTGCTCATTTTCTGGATTTTACTCGTGAGTCCTTGGGTTCTCCTATGTATGTGTCCACTCATATGGGCTTTCTATGGTGGTAGACCGGATCTATCGGTCTTGTGTAGTCACATTCTGCGAGTTCGAGACCCGAGCGGACCTTCTATTGCTCGACATGATTGATTTTGAGGTTATTCTAGGAATGGATTGGCTATCTCCTTATCAAGTCGTGTTAGATTGCCATGCCACGACAGTTACTTTAGCCATGCCCGAGTCGCCTAGGCTGGAGTGGAGAGGTTCCTCTGTTAGTGCAGCCAGCCGGGTTATCTCATTCCTGAAGGCTGGACATATGGTCGAGAAGGGTTGTCTAGCCTATCTTGCTTATGTGCGGGACACCACCACCGAGTCTCCGATGATTGATTTAGTGCCAGTGGTTCGAGGGTTTGCTGATGTATTTCCTTCAGACCTTCCAGGCATGCCCTGGATCGTGATATTGATTTCTGCATTGATTAAGCTCCAGGCACCCAGCCTATATCTATTCCTCCGTACCGTATGGGTCCGAAAGAGTTGAAGGAGTTGAAGGAGCAGCTTGAGGAGTTGTTGGATAAGGGGTTCATCAGACCGAGTGTATCACCGAGGGATGCTCCAATTCTATTCTTGAAGAAGAAGGATGGGTCCATGCGGATGTGTATTGATTAGCGCCAGTTGAACAAGGTCATCATTAAGAACAAATATCCTTTGCCGCGCACCGATGATTTGTTTGACAAACTGCACGGTGCTCGGGTGTTTTCTAATATTGATTTGAGATCGGGATATCACCAGTTGAAGATTCGGGCCTTAGATGTTCCGAAGACTGCTTTTTGTACGAGATATGGCCATTATGAGTTCCTGGTGATGTCCTTTGGCTTGACTAATGCCCCAAATGCATTTATGGACTTGATGAACCGTATGTTCAGGCCGTATATTGACCCCTTTGTCATTGTCTTCATTGATGACATTTTGATTTACTCACGTAGCCTGGGGGAGCTCGAGTAGCATTTGAGAGTTTTGCTCCAGACCGTGCGAGAACAGAAGCTATATGCTAAGTTCTCCAAGTGTGAATTCTGGTTGGATTCTGTGGCATTCTTGGGGCATGTGGTATCCATAGAGGGTATCAAGGTTGATCCGGAGAAGATTGAGGCAGTTCAGAGTTGGTCGCGTCCTCCATCAGCTACAGAGATCAGGAGCTTTTTGGTCCTAGCAGGATATTATCGTTGATTTGTGGAGGGATTCTCTTATATTGCATCTCCATTGACTAGATTGACACAGAAGAATGCCCCGTTCCGATGGTCCGACGAGTGTGAGGCGAGCTTTCAGAAGCTCAAGACAGCATTGACCTCAGCACCAGTTCTGGTATTGCCTTTCGATTCGGGGATGTATACAGTGTATTGCGACGCCTCACGTGTTGGTTTGGGATGTGTGTTTATTAAGGAAGGGAGAGTTATTGCTTATGCTTCGCGCCAGCAAGGTTCACGAGAAGAATTACCCTATGCACAATCTAGAGTTGGCGGCAATTTTTCATGCTCTTAAGATTTGGAGGAACTACTTGTATGGGGTTCCCTGTGAGTTTTATACAGACCACCGCAGCTTGCAGCACTTGTTCAAGCAGAGGGATCTTAATTTGAGGCAGCGCAGGTGGCTTGAGGTTTTAAAGGATTATGATATCACCATTCTTTATCATCCGGTCAAGGAAAATATGGCAGCATATACCTTGAGCAGGAAGGCAGAGAGTATGGGTAGCTTGGCTTATATTGCAATAGAGGAGAGACCTCTGGTCTTGGACATTCAGTCCTTGGCTAATCGCCTGGTGAGGTTTGACCTTTCGGAGCCTCGCCGACTTTTAGCACATGTGGTTTCTCAGTCTTCGTTATTGGGAGAGATTAAGGCTTGGCAGTTTGATGATCTGTACTTGGCAGAGCTACGAGAGACATTGGCTCAAGGTGGTGCCAAGGAGGTTACTATTGGCGAGGATGGTGTTCTGAGACTTCAGGACCGTTTATGTGTTCCTAATCTCGATTGTCTGAGAGGGAGGATTCTAGAGGAGGCACACAGTTCTCGGTATTCTGTTCATCCTAGTGCTACGAAGATGTATCGTGATTTGAAGAAGCATTACTGGTGGAGGCGGATGAAGAGGGACATTGTGGAGTATGTGGCTATGTGTCTTAATTGCCAACAGGTTAAGTATGAGCACTAGAGGCTAGGAGGCCTACTTCAGCAGATGGCCATTCTGGAGTGGAAGTGGGAATGCATCACTATGGACTTCGTGGTTGGGTTGCCTCGAACCTTGCAGAAAGTTGACGCGGTTTGGGTCATTGTGGATAGATTGACCAAATTGGCGCATTTCATTCCAGTGGCTACTACATATACTTCTGAGAGGTTGGCCCAGATCTACATTCGAGCGATAGTTCGGTTGCACGGTGTGCCAGTATCCATTATGTCAGATCGAGTTCCACAGTTCACCTCGCACTTCTGGAGAGTATTTCATAGTGAGATGGTTACCCAGATAGATCTCAGCACAACATTCCACCCTCAGACTGATAGTTAGTCGGAGCATACAATTCAGATATTGGAGGACATGCTCAGGGCATGTTCGATTGACTTCGGAGGTTAGTGGGACCGGTTCTTGCCTTTGGACGAGTTTGCTTACAATAATACTTATCAGTCTAGCATCGAGATGGCTCCATTTAAGGCTTTGTATGGTCGGCGATGTCGTTCTCCTATCGGGTTGTTTGATCCTGGAGAGGCTAAGTTATATAGCACCGACTTGGTGAAGGATGCATTGGAGAAGGTGAAGCTGATTCAGGAGAGGCTCCGCACAGCACAGTCCAGACACAAGAGTTGCACGGATTAGAGGGCACGCAATGTATCATTTATGGAAGGAGATAAGGTTCTGTTGAAAGTCTCGCTGATGAAGGGTATTATGAGGTTCAGAAAGAAAGGCAAGTTGAGCCCGAGGGTTATAGGTCCCTTCGAGGTGTTGAGACGAGTTGGGGTGGTTGCTTATGAGCTAGCTTTACCTCCCAGTTTTTCAGGAGTTCATCCGGTCTTTCATGTATCCATGCTCCGGAGGTACCACACCGACTTCTCTCACGTGGCCGATTTCACCACCATTCAGTTGGATAAGAGGTTGGGCTACGAGGAGGAGCCAGTTGCTATTATTGACAGGCAGGATCTCCAATTGATATCCAAGAGAGTTTCTACCGTAAAGGTCCAGTGGAGGGGCCAACCAGACAAGAAGGAGACTTGGGAGTCCGAGGAGGACATGCGGAGCAAATATTCACACTTATTCAGCACTTCAGGTATGATTCTAGACTCGTTCGAGGATGAACGTTTGTTTAAGAGGTGGAGAATGTAACGACCCGACCGATCGTTTTTGCATTATCAGACCCCGTTCCCCTAAATGAAACTTCCCGTAGCGTCTTTTTGTGATTCATGACTTGCCGGGGCGGATGGTTCGGGATTCAGAAGTGTTTAGGGTGATATAGGAACACTTGGTTCCTTCAGGTTGGCCTTTAAGGCCAAGTTTGACTTCGGTCAGCATCTTGAGTAAACTACCTTGGAATCGAGTTTTGGACGGTTCCGGTAGCTTTGTATGATGATTTCGGACTTGGGCGTATGTTCAGAATGGGTTTTGGATGACCCAGGAGTGTTTCGGCGCCCAATAGCGAAATAAGAGTTTACTTAAGTTCAAATTATGGTTTGGGACGTGTTTTTTTGTATCGAGGTCCAGAGAAAATTCTGAGACCGGGAATAGTTCCGTTATGTCATTTATGACTTGCTTGCAAAATTTGGGGTCATTCCGGGTAGTATAGGTTAGTTCGACACATGGTTAACAAATTCAAGAAATCTTAAAGGTCCTAAGTTTGATTCTAGGGGTTTTGAGGTGTGATGTTTAGTTTTAGAGTTGTTTTGGGTGTTCCAAAGGCTTGAGCGAGTCCGTATTATGATTTGGGACTTGTTGGTATATTTGGACAGGGGTTCGAGTGGGCCCAGGTGCCTCTCGGGCACCAAAAAAGGCCAAAAACCAGCTGAAGCAATTGCTGGTGCAGCTGTTCTGGTGTGACCGCAGGTGCAGTTGCCCAGTCGCAGGTGTGGGATCGCTCCTGCGGACCCAGCCTCGCAGGTGCGACCACCAGATGGGCTGCCCTCCTCTCGCAGGTGCATACCATTTTCCACAGGTGCGGAGCCGCTGGTGCGGACTCTGTTCCGCAGGTGCGAGCCCAAGCCCCTTGTCCCATTTCCGCAGGTGCGAGACAGCAGGTGCAGTCCTTGAGTCGCAGGTGCGGAATCACAGTAGGCAGTGAGTTCTTTAAAAGACGGGACTTATTCATTTCACTCTACTTTCTTCCACCACAGACGACCTTGAAAGCTTGGGAAAGAGATCCACGGCCTAGCTACTGAAAGGTAGGTGAATTCTACCCTAATGTTAGCTTAATGCATGAATTCCTAGTCAAATTAACTACCTAATTAGTGAAAATCAAGGATTTGGGTAGTAACTTATGGCTTTATGAAAATTTTGGGAATTACCCGTTAATTAGCCATGAAATCATACAAAAACCACATATAGTGATCCTTAGGTTATGGGTAATTGGTTCCTTCGAAAATTTCCTGAATCCGAGCATGTGGGCCCGGGGGTGTATTTTGGGATTTTTCAAAGTAAGGTGAAATGACTAAGTAATCGGAGAATTCCATTCTTTTGAGTGTAAATTGATATATTTATGTAACATTTGGCTAGTTTCAAGTCCTTGGGTGACAAGTTTGGATTTTCGGGCATGTTCTTGACCCGGAGAGTAGGTTTGACACGAGGTGAGTCTCCTTTCTAACCTTGTAAGAGGAAATTCCCCCCCCCCCCCCCCCCCCCCCTAGGTGATTTAAATGACTATGTGCTAATGTTTGTTGGGGATACGTACGTACAAAGTGACGAGAGTCCGTACGTAGCAGCTATTATTTTTATGTCCAGGTAGTTCGGCCTACACCATGCCTTATGTTTTTCCTTGAATTGAACTATATGATTTATGAATTTATGTCATATGCGGCTTTGTTTCCCTGAGATCATAGAATTTGAGAATTTAAAGGAATTTTTCACTGGAAAATAAATTTATGAAGAATATTGTGTGTGCATGCTACCGCTTCGCAATTTACATTCCGCGAGCTGAGTGTTATTTCCCCCACTCTCATGGGAGCGGGTCGTATGCCACGACGTGATTGAAAGGAATATTATGGTTAATATTGGGTGTGCATGTGACCACTTCGCAATTTACATTCCGCGAGCGGAGTGTTATTTCCCCACTCTTATGGTAGCGGGTCGTACGCCACGACGAGATTGAAAGATGTAATTATAGTTCGGGCCGTTCGAACCTTCGGCAGTGCACATATATGATTATTCGGATGGCTCAGGCCAGTTGTCCTTATCCCGCATGCGCATGTTAAACTGTTAATGATTTCAAGGATATTGAAGTGATAAGATATTTGGGGGGAAATGAAGTAGTAATTGTTTATTTACTTCCAGTATTTATTTGAATTACAATTATTTTTAATGTTTACTGTTTTTTTATCATCCTCGTATTCCTATTACCGATATCATATCTTATAAAATTATTTTCTTGGACCTTAGTGAGTGTCAAGTCGACCTCTCGTCACTACTTCTTCGAGGTTAGGCGTGATACTCACTAGGTACATATTTGTTTATGTACTCATGCTATGCTTTTGTACTTAATTATACAGGTTCCGAGGCTGGTGCATCTGGTTATCAGGCTGGAGCTCGATTCTGAGTATAGATTGGACCTGACTTCACGGTGAGCTGCTTTTCCTAACGATCCTTGGCAGAACCATGGGGTTTCTTTTGTTATTCCCGTCTATTTCGTTCAGACAGTAGGAAAGTTACATTATATCTTTTGTATATTTTGTTAGTATGCCCGTAGGAGTTGTAAAACTAGTTCCTGGAACACACGTGGTAGATATTATGGTTTACGAGTCAGTATATATTGTCTCACGCCTCCTTATGACTGCTT
This sequence comes from Nicotiana paniculata, assembly GCA_005239505.1. NCBI lineage: Eukaryota > Viridiplantae > Streptophyta > Magnoliopsida > Solanales > Solanaceae > Nicotiana > Nicotiana paniculata. The sequence goes on from MDKI01213022.1 coordinate 10,680, forward strand.
TTGGTTAAATTGGTTAATTATATTTTTCAAGTAATGTTTTGAACTTTAAAACTTGGCACGTGTTGGGATGTTTAATCAAATATGTGAAAATCCTTAATTAGTTGGGTGTTGGCTTGCATGACCCCGGTGTTGGGCTCCATCACGACCTGGGTTAGGATTTTGGGGTCGTGACAATTTCACTTCTCAATCACTAGTTACAACAAGGTTTTGATTGGATTCCATAGGATTTCTTCAAAATCTCAAGAACAACCCAAAAGTTGACTTTCAAGATTTGATCTACAAGAGGTAATCTTCCACCCTTAAACATACATGCATGGATTGTAGTGAATATAAGATCAAGAAATAATTACTATCACTTATGAGATGGTGATTGGAAGCCATAAATACTTAAACTAAATTATTGGGTGTTGTAGAGATTTTGTAATGAGTTAATTAGTGAAATTTGGTGGATGTGAGTTCATTGGTTATTATAATGGTGCTAAAGAAGACAACTAGTAGTCAGAGGATGTTGTATTGTATCTTGTTGGTGGGAAGGAAGGATTGTTGGATGAAGGAACACCATTACTAGAGGTAGTAGAATTCTATGCACTTTAGGTGTTTGATAAAATGCCAAAATGACCAAAAACCTTGGAGTTTTTACTAATATTGGTCCAATTGAATTATGTTGATGTAGATTGAAGCTGTAAAAGTAGTGGGAGGTTTCAATAACACTAAAGGGCTGAATCCAGGTATGTATGGCTAAACTTTTCTCTTTGAATTTATCCCCGCTATATCCATGTAAGTATCGAGTTGCTCAGTGTGAGTTGAACATTCCGAATAAGCTTGTGCCAAAAGATATCCATGTTTAATATGCAACTTAAATGCTTTTATTATGTTATACTCTTATTTGAAGAATGTGTTCAAAGTATGGGTTGCATGTTTAAATGCCTTGACATGAAGTTGTGTTTCAAACAAAAGCGAATGACAACTCAGTGTACCTAAAAATCTCAGTTTCTCACATGTGTGCTTAAATGTTATGAAAATAAATGCCTCGTTATTGGAAAATCTATGATGACTATTGAAATACAAAATACGAAATATGAGATACAAAGCGAGGAATACTAAAAGTGAAATATGGAATACGGCCAACGTGACAAGTGAAAAAAATAACCGTGGTTGATGTCCCTTATGAGATGGCCTAGCCGATCGGGTCGCGATCGGACGCCATGTCATACGCATGGTGGTAAATCTATTGGAAATTGTAATTAAAATTGCAATTGTGGCGGATGTTCTTAGGAGATGGCCTAGCCGATCGGTCGTGATCGGACACCATGTCGTACAAATGGTGGTGACTGTATTGGAACTGAAGTCATGATTGTGGTTGATGTCCCATACGGGATAACTAGTCGATCGGTCGTGATTAGACGCCATGTCATACACATGGTAGTGACTGTATTGGAACTGAATTTGTGATTGTGGTTGATGTCCAATATAAAACAGCCTAGCCGATCCGGTTGTGATCGGATGCCATGCCGTACACATGGTCAATAGTGGCATATTGGTACTAAAAACTTCCCCGACTTAAAATATGGAAATTTCATTGAAGCTTATCTCATCCCTTGTTTGATGTTTAGTAAATGTTTAATGCCTTAACTGATATTATGATTGTCCTTACTTGCATTATTGTTCATTCTATTGAGTTGGTGTTTAGTTATCCATACTAGTGCTATTCGACGGCACTAACGTCCTTTTTGCCGGGGGCATTTTATCTTTAATTGATACAGGTGGTTCTACAGTAGGCGGCATCGATCAGTGTTAGTGGTATACTCGTTTCAGCTAACTTGGTAAGCCCCATTTCATTTCCGAGGTCCTGTATCTTTTCTTTCTCATGTACGTTGTATTTTGAGGTATAGCCGGAGCCTTGTTGTCTGTATTTCCATATTGATATTGGGAATTGAATTAGAAATATTGGTATTTGGCAAACATGTTTTTCATCATTGTTTACCTCAAAAATGGTAATTAAAATTATATTTGATTTTGTGGTTCTAAAAATATGTGATTTATTTTAATACTAGTTGTTTAGGCAATAGATGCTAAGTGAGAGTTAAGAAAACTGAGATTAGAGCAAAGGATAATGAAATTGTGGAAACCGAGCAGTTAAGAGACGGGATCTTGAGCTTGGTTGAAATAGGCCTTGAGGTCGATCTCGAGAACTTGATAGAGGGCGGTCGATGAAGATACAACGGTATTAAAAGCCTCGAAAACGTCCTTTTATCATCAATAATGAGCAATAAATGAAAAATAATTAACGAACACAATAAATGTAAGGCAATAAATCAATGGAACAATTGTAGAGAATGTTTGAGTTAGAGAGTAGAGAATTTTCTTGTGTCACGACCCCGAATCTAAATTAGTCATGATGGCGCCTATCGTGGTACTCGGCTAACCAAATTTACTAAAATATCATAAGGTTCCCATTTAATACATAAATTATCCTATGTTTCATAATAATTTCCACTTTTAAGCATTTCAAAACAATAAAAATGATCAGAACGTCTAAACACAGGCCCAACATCTGGAGTCAACCGTCATGAGCATCTAAGAAGTGATACAATCTACTACTAATTGTCTACTACAACAAGTCTGCGAAATAAAGTAAAATGACAGAGTAGGAAGGAGAAAAAGTAGGCTGCAGACGCCGAGCAGCTACCTAACAATCTCTGAATAATGCTCCAACTGAGGTAGCTCAACTATCGCTCTACCCCGGTACCTGAATCTGCTCACAAGGTGCAGGGAGTAAGGTGAGTACGCCAACTTAGTAAGTAACAACCATAACTAAAGACTTGAGTGCAGTGATGAGCATTTTTAAAGATCATGCAAAAACCATATAATAAGCAACAGTAGAAGTGATTAAACTCAAGTCAGGAATCTACATTCCGAATATTTAATAAAAACTCCAGTTTTCCATTTTATAATTCATATAAACGTTTGTTCAACATTTTGTTTTCAATGACGCTCAGTGTAAAGAAGAGTGAAAATAGTAGTTTCCTAAAATATCAGCCGCTCGGGCAAAGTGTCACTCACGAATAAGCCTCTCGGGCAAGCCTCTCAGTCACTCGAGACTCTACTCTCATAAGTCAATGCTCACACTCAGCACTCCCACTCAACAGGTACCATATATATATAATCATTGCAGCGTGCAGCCCAATCCATACAATATCTGTTGCGGTGTGCAGCCCGATCCATATCATATCTACTGCGGCGTGCATCCCGATCCATAATAGTCGACTACGCACCGGGAGGGGCTTCTACAGCCCAAGCGCTATACTGTTGCAGCGTGCAGCCCAATCCAATATATACATATATATATATATATGTATATATATATATGTATATATATATGTATATATATATATGTATATATATAT
>ML365127.1:0-23904 GCA_005239505.1 Nicotiana paniculata
ATATAATGTAAACAATGATAATAAAGGTCTAAGGTTATGGTTTCCCCCGTTGGTGAATTCTTCTCGGATATTTCTTATAGTTTAATTAGCTATCTCTGTCAATCATGAACGCTCTAACTATCATAAATCTCTCTCAAGTAATTATGATAATTTACTAAACGCACTCTCTCAAGTTACGCTAGCTAGATTGCAATACAGTTCACTTTAGATTGCACCCGANTTGAACAAAAAGAGATTAATCAACCAAAATATATTAATATCACAATGAATTCATCCCCAACGGGTTCTACCAAAACCCTAGACTAAATAATTTAGCTAATAATCTTATTGAGAATCAAAACTAAAAGAAATTGCAGAATGGAAATACAAAGTAATGAATACTAGATGTAGAAATCAATGTTTGTCACTTCTATGGTGTTTTCTTGTTGAATCCTTCGAATTCCTTCCGAATCTCCTCCGTCCTCCCTAAGTTGTGTTGTTTGATGTCTATTTATATGTTTAGGGCGAACCCTAACCATGTGGGAGACTTCTATTTCAACCGGGAAACACTTAACTCGTCAAAACTCGGATTTGGCCGAAACTGGGGACCCCGGGCGTTTGGGCTCTAACGCACCCCTAAGGCCAGGTCAGGCCTGGAGTTTGGGCCCTAACGCCCCCCTAACGCCAGGGGCTGCCTGGCCTTATGGGGTAAACGCCCCCCTAATGCCAGGTAGGGTCATGCTTTAGGGGGCAAACGCCCGGCTATCGCCCGGGTGTCTCCTTTCGCGTATTTTTCGACGTTTTTGCATCCCTTTAGCTCCGTTTCCATATCCAATTCACCTAGACATAAAATAAACTCTATTAAGCACATAACAAGTGTATTTTTATCATTAATGAACCTCAAATGTAAGGTATATTACATGTTAAACTATGCATTCTAGCCTCGCATCAGTTGTACTCACGCTACACCTTGTACTTCGTGTGCAGGTCCAGGAGTTTTGGGACGCGGTGAGTGTTGATATCACGTGTAGCTAGCTATTGGAGATTTCGAGGTAGCTGCCTGGCATTCGTAGTCCTTGTTCTCCTTTCCTGATTCTGTCCTTCGTTGTATTTGGGATTCAAAATTGTTTTTGTCCTTTCATTTCTAGTCCGACTATGTATAGATGCTCATGGCTTAGTGACTCCCCGATGTTGGGAACTATCTTTCCGCACTTATGTTTTGGAATTTACTCCCGTTTATGAAAACTCTGCTTTTTTTAAATATCTTGACTTATCCTCTGTTAAATTTTGGGAGTATTTTGGAAATGTCGGCTTGCCTAGTACCATCGATAGGCGTCATCACGACATATTAGGGTTTGGATCGTGACAATATTCCACTAATCTATTATTAATGCCATCCTTTAATTTCGGATTTAGGTTGAAACATTTGGGGAAATGGGAGAATTTCTTCAACTAAGTTTTTGAGTTTTGATTGGGATTTTGATATCAGATTTGGATAATTATGGTACGAGTGAACTCGTGAGTGAACGAGTGTTCATATTTGTGAATTTTACCCGATTCCGAGATGTGGGCCCATATAGACTTTTTGGGGCGATTTTCTAATTTTTTTTGTTAATCCTTGATTTCATTAATTAGATTAGTTTTTTATAGTTGTATTTATGGTATGTGATTGCTTTTGGCTAGATTTGAGCCATTCGAAGTCAGATAATTGTGGAAAAGGCATTGTTACTGATTGATTGAGCTTGGTTCGAGGTAAGTAACTTTCCTAACCTTGTGTGAGGGAACTACCCCTTAGGAATTGAGTCTTCTATGCTAATTGTATCATGGAAGTCCGAGTACACGAGGTGACGGGTATATGCTCGGGCTTATTTGTGGAAAGTTGACTTTTTAGAGTTCTTAGGTCCTTGTATTCAGTAAGTATGAAGTTGTTTTGTTATGATTAAGTTTTCTTAATTACTAGTTTCACTTCTACCTACTTTAATTGGAATTAATTGCGTCATGATTCATTCTTATTGCCTATTTGACTCTTATATGACTTAACTGAAGATTGTTACTTCACCTATTGCCAGGCCATCTTTTCCTAGCTGCTTATCTTTATTTGAAATTATAATTATCTCTTCTATAATTGCTATCCTTAATTGCAATTGTTTTACCTCTTTTGTAAGTACTAAATCCTAAATGAAGTTAGGTATCCTTTATCTTAGTCGACTTATCCTTGTTTGGAATTATTAACTCGTGATATCTCCCTTGTTGTTGAACTGTACTTTTTGGGACCGTGGTTACATATTATTTTCTCCCTTGTTGAGTTGTTCTTATTATGACTAGCATTCTCTATTGTCGTTATTCCTTGTGAACTAATCCTATCGCTGCTTTGTGATAGAAAGTTCTTGAGTTGAATTACTTGTCGTGCTCTTGTATTATTGTTATTGTTGTTGTTGTACTTGTTGTTGTGATGCAGGAGGTTTCTATTGTGCGGTTGTTATTGTGATGCACGAGGTTTCTGTGGTGCGAGTGTTATTGGGTTGCACGAGGTTTCTGCCATGCTATTGTTACTATTGATATTTTCACATGCGACGTGACAAGGCGGGATATATATATATATGTGGGTTGCGCATGTGGCGAGACAAGATGGGAACATTATTATGCACGTGTGGCAAGATAAGGTGAGCATTTACTTTATTATTGCGCACGTGGCGAGAAAATGTGGGCTATGTCAGGTATTGATTTGTGATGACTTGTGATGGCCTGGGGGAATTCTTGTTGTAGATATTTGTGTAGTGGTGCACTTACATATGTGAGTTTTATCTTGTGGAAATCGCGGGAAAACATTCTACGTGCTGTCCATTTTCTCTATACTTACTAGCTGACACGAATTATATTAGAACACTTGCACAAGCATACACGTAATTAATCACGTATCGGTTAAGAGGATGGATCTTGATATTGTTGAGTATTGATACACACCCTTGTTTACTTGTCTTTTATGCGAGAATAGCTCTATTGGCACGTGAGTCATCAATGCGGTTATAAATTTATAATGAGGCATATGATGCCAAGTGTTTAGGGTTCCGGAATTTGGACCCGTGAAAAATGTGGATATTCTGAGGTTCGGTATATCGTGGAGGTTATTGGATAAAATCTTGTGTTAAAGCGGTCGTTTTTGTTGAGTTGTTACTTGCCTTTCCTTTATCTGTGATCACCGGATTTAAACTGTGTTCCGTTCATTCTATTGTGTTATTATTATGGTGTTCCAATGTTAGTTGTCGTTTTCCTTTCTTACAGAATTTACCGTATTATTTGTCATTATGCATAGCCTATATACAGATATCTTACTCTGTTATTTCTATACTTATACTTGTTCAGGTTATTTAGTCAAGTAAGTGTCTTGACTGTTCCTCGTCAGTACTTCACTGAGGTTAATCTTGATACTTGTTGGGTACCGCTGTGGTGTACTCATACTATACTTTTGTATATTTTTGTGCAGATCCAGGTATTGCAGAGTCAGTGGATCATAGCTAGCTATTCAGATCTTGCGATGGAGACTCAAGGTAAACCTGTTGCTGCATTCGCAAGTTTCGGAGTCACCTTCTGATTTTGTATTTACACTGTTTACCTTAATTTGAAACATATGTATTTAGAGATTTTCTAGAAAACTCTGTAGAGCTTATAACTTGTATTACCGGTTTTGGGATTGTAAATTTTATAGATATTTCTATTTCAAAATTTTTAGATGTTTGTTAAATATTGTTGTTATTTCAGTTAATGTTATGCTTACCTGGTCTCTAATACTAGATTCCATCATGACACCCAACGGAGAAAAATTTGGGTCGTGACAGAAATTAAAATGTATTCGCACTAACAATGGTGATGAATATTGTGGTCACTTTGATAACTATTGCAAAATATAAGGGTATAAGAAAACTTATTCAGACCACTGTGCATTCTGTCAGAAGTTCTCTGATGATGGTTTTATTATCTTATTGCTTTATGTGGATGAAATGCTTATTGTTTCAAGAATAAATCTAGAGTTGCAGTCCTTAAGAAACAGTTAAGCAAATCGTTTGCGATGAAGGACTTGGGGCCAACAAAGAAATCTTGGGCATTCAAATCCACCGACACATAAAAATGAGTTATTTTTATCCCAAAAGCAATATATTGAGAAGGTACTGAAGAGGTTCAATTTGACAGAAGCAAAAGTGTTCAGTACACCTCTTCCTAAGCACTTTAAACTGACTATTAGTCAGAGCTCATCTACTGATGAAGAGAAAAAATAAATGTCTCGTATTCCTTACTCTTCTACTTTTAGTAGATTGATGTATGATATGATTTGCACTAGACCAAATATTACAGATGTCGTTAGTCCTTTCTAATCCTGTAAAGGAACATTGAATGATAATGCAGATTTGAAGTTGTGCTTTGGCAATGGCTAGCCTGAACTTGTTTGTTATAAAGACTCTGATTTAGGAGGCAATATTGATAATTGAAGATCCACTTCAGTTTATTTGATCACTTTCGCAGGGGGCTATTTCTTGACAATCTAGACTGCAGAAGTGCATAGATTTATCCATCACAGAATCCAAATATATTATTGTCATCGAAGGTGCCAAAAAATTATTATGGATAAAGGAGATTATTAATGATCTTGGCTTTGAGCACTCAAGGTACATCTTATTTTTTGATAATCAGAGTGCTATCTGTCACACCAAGCACTTCACTTTTTATTCTAAGACCAAACATATTAATAAAAAGAATCATTGGATAAGAATGGTTGTGGAAGAGAAATTATTTGAGGTTGAAAAGATACACACTGATGACAATTCTTCGAATATGCTGACGAAACCAGTGGTTGCAGATAAGCATGAGTTTTGCAGAATATTGGCAGGCATGAAGCCTATCAATAGTTCCTCTACTTGAAGACACATTTAGCCCATTGACTGGAGGGGGAGTTTGTTAGGCCCATGCTTATGTTGTCTGTCCAAAGGCCTAATAGACTAATTCTATTCTCTTTTTGTTTCCATTTCTTTTTGGAATTGGATTTGATTTTTATTCGTATTTGGAGTTGATTTTGGCTTTAAGAGAAAGCACCACTTATTATCCATTAATAGAATAACTTTAAAGAATTGTTTTATGCTCATTAATATTAGTCTTTGCTAGACTTTAGGACGTAAGAGTAATTTTTTAGAGAGCTTTGATCAAGAGAGAAGAGAGAAGAAAAAGTGTTCGTTTTGCGGCAGATTTTGTTCCGATCCGCTAGCTTCAAATCATGTTTACCGATTCGTTCACCTTTGGATCGGGCTGAAATTTTGATTGAGTGTTCCTAACATCTTGGTCTTTAATTTGAATTATGAAGATCGGATTTGGTGGCCTGTAGCATCCAATTTTGAACCCAACATAGGCTCCATTTTTGTGATTTCTTCTCTTTCGTCAATTGATTTGTTGTTGCTCTTGTCGGTGTTGTTGCTCCATATTTGGCATTTTTTATGTAGCCAATTTCAAAAATTTTTGTAACCTTCTTATTGCTATAATGAAATTTGTTGGATCTTTGTGATCTTATGAATTTTACCTTCGATTTAAAGGGTTTTCCACATTAAAATTTGATGTTCATTATTTTCTCTATTTTCGCGTTTGCCTCTTCCTCGACATCACAAGTAGAGGGGGACCCCGATTTGAGTGCGATGGGAGCACAACTATCTTTAGATATGCAATGATAAAGTTCGATTATTAACTCGTTAAAAACTTAATTAGCAAAATACGAACTCTCTCCTTGTCAAATTGACGTCTACAAATGACGTGACTTTGTCAAAATGATTATTGAAGGGATGGAGGACGGTTCATATTTTTATATTTGTGGAGCAATATAAGCTACGGTTTGGGCTTTGATTTTAAAGAGAGATTCAAATTTTTTTTAATTAAGTTGACTTTTATTTACAAGTACTAAATTATAATTGAATTCAATGAAGTAAAATAAAATAAATCAGTTAACTAAGTATAAATTAGCGTTGAATGCAATAAAGTATAATAAAAAGGAATAAAAAAAAATCTAAGACTCAAGCACAAGTATTTGATCCCTACAAATATATATATATATATACACACTAGTGTCTCACCACGTGCGTTGCACGTGTATCTCGTCGTTGCACGTATATTCCAAGTTGTTTAGTACACGGCAACAATCAATTGCCCATTTACTAACACTAAAATAAGATTAAATGTTTTACTTTTTGTAATTTTTTCAATATTTTCTTGTCTATTATGTTGTTGTATTGCTTTATTTTGAACTGCACATGTTGTAACTTTTATCTTCCCATTATTGTGCCTTTCTTCACTAAAATGCACGCTTCATTTGTGTCTTGTACTATATATCATTTTAATATATTAGAAAGTAAACTTCAAGCTTAATGGTTTGTCATGACAGACCTTTAAAGAGTATTGACCAGTTGAAGCAATGTAAGTAATGTTTCCCACAGCATCAGGAGGAAGAGTAACAGAGTAATCAGAAAAATGTTTAGACATAACGGAATTGTGGCACGACGGATAATGGAGTATGACTTAGCACAAGAATTTGATAATTATCGTTAAATTGAAATTCTATTGAACTCAGAGCATACAAATCTCCATCTTTTAGGACATCTATCTCAAGTGCAACATGCATACGACAACAAGCAAAGTCATTATGATGAATATACAATTTTTGGAGAAGACATTTCAAGGAGCATGTTTGATAAAGTAAATATTTTATTAACGTAACAAAAGACTACATAGTCGGATTATACAAGGTACCTTGTCTCAATTTGCTGATTCCTAGCTAGAGTATATCCTTATTCGTGTTGGGACAGACACACCTGATCTTTGTGCAATTGACTGCATTGGCCTTTACATTATTAGTAGGTGATGTTATGGTTTTAAAACCTTGAACGAAGAATTTAATTAAGAGGAAAAACTAAAAAGAGAGAGTTGTTGCTTTTTGAATTGTTGGAATATTAGCACATTACTGACATCTATTAATCCCTAAGCTATTTTAGCGTCTGGTTAGAAGCTTTCTTGGAATTACAAAAATTTATTAGCATTTTTAGGAGATGCAATAGTGACTACAATCCAAGTTCTTAGTAAATTAAATAATTAGGAGTGATGAGTAAAAAGAAAAACGTCCATGGAAAAAGGCAATCCTATAAGGTTCATGAACGATGTTATCACCTTAAGCATAAGGCGCAAGTGAACAACTACTTTAGTAATATACGGAGCTACTTTAGTAATATACGGAGGAAAATTTAAAAGGGATTAGCTAATACCACCGTCGGATTCATTACACATCATTTTTTTTCTTTTTTTTTTTTTTGTAATTTCACAAACGGTTATATAACTATAACCTTTTTTTCACCAAAGTCATATAACTTTATTTTATCACATAAAAATTATAAAACTTTCATTAACTCACACAAAAATCACTGTGACAAGTAAATGCAATTTTCCGATAGTATTTTCCTATTCTAGATTCTTTTATATTTTCAGTCTAATACATAATAATCCAACTAAAATAGGAGAAATATATATATTTAGAAATGGAACTTATATAAAGATTAGTGGAACCTCAAAGAATCAACCTATAGCAATAATATATATATATATATATGNTATATATATATATATATATATATATATATATATATATATATATATGTATATATATATATATATATATGTATATGTGTGTGTGTGTATTATACACATATAATATACGTATTAATATATTTTTGGCTAGCGAATGAAATTAGTTTCGGCCGACCAATAAATTATATATTTTTCCCTTAAACTAGGAATTACCAATCCAACCTGACCCAATACATCATAAACTAAAATAATATTAAAAGTGAAATTTTTCCCCCGCAAAAAACTTAGTTTGGAATGCATGAGATTCTCAAAAAAATAGAAGGTATAATTAGAGAGTGCTTAAAATGAAAATACTATTAATTTGTGGTAATCTTGAAACAAAAAAGAAGATAGAAGTGTAACGACCCGACTGGTCGTTTTGAGAAATTGCATTCGGTTTGGCAGTTTGAGGTCACGAGTAGCTTCACACAGTGTATTATGACTTGCGTGCATCACTGGTTCCGGGTTTTGAGAGGTTTGGAAAGGATTTTCAGGAGTGACTCTAATTTGAGAAGCTCGAGGTTGAAGGAATTGACCCAAGGTTTTACTTTTGAGTATTTTACCTCAAATCGGAGTTTTGAAGGTTCTGGTAGGTCCGGATAGTGATTTTGGACTTGGGCGTATGCCCAAAATTTCATTTGGATATTTTGAAAAAGTTTCATTATCGTTTGGTGGAAGTTGGCAATTTGAAAGTTTAGAATTTTTCTAAGTTTGACCATGGTTTGACTTGAAAGCTATCAAGTTTGGATTGAGGTTTTGGAATTTGGAATAGGTCCGTTTCGCCAATTAGAACTTGCCTGCAAAATTTGGTATCATTTGGAGTTGAATTGATATGGTTCGGACGCTTAGTTGCGAATCTAGAGTTCTTAAAGTTCAAAGTGATTTTCATGTGTTTCGGCGTCCGATTAACAATTATAGAGGTATTTCGTTGTTCCAATCGTGCGAGCAAGTTCGTGTTATGTTTTCAGACTTGTTTGTGTGTTTAGACGGGGTCCCGGGGGCCTCGAGTGTATTTCAGATGGGTTACGGGCCATTTCCTTCCATTTTTGAACTGTTGTTTCTATATTCTGCTTTCCTTCTTCGCGATTGCAAAGTGTTTCCCGCGTTCGCAAAGTGTAACTGTTGACCACCTCAAAATCCTTCTTCGCATTCGCGTTCAACATCTCGCGTTCGCGAAGTTCTATCTTTTCTCGCATCACGTTCGCGTTCTTCTCACGCGTTCGCATAGTTATGCCATTCCACTCTTTGCATTCGCGTATTGCTTCACGCGTTTGCTAAGAGCAGTCGTTGGGCCATCAAACTTTTCTTCTTTGCATTCGCGGACGTGATGTCCCATTCGCGAAGCACGTCTGGGCAGCCTTCATCTTTCCTTCTTCATGAACGTGAGTAGACTTCCGCGTTCGCAATGCTTTAGCATCTGGGTAGAACAAATAGTACTCTATTATGAGGGTTTGCCATTTTCACCATTTTTAGAGTTATAGAGCTCGGTTTTGGATGATTCTTCGTGGGTTTTTCAAGCAAATCATTGGGGTAAGTGTTCTCTACCTGAATCTTATCATATTTCACGAATCCATTTCTATTTTCATCATCTAATTAGTGAATTAAGTTAGGAATTCAAGAAAAAATTAATGAAATCTTTCAAAATGTAAAAATCATAATTTGAAGGACGAATTGGTATTGGAATTTGATAATTTTGGTATTTCTAAACTCGTATCGGAATGGGTGTTCGGGTTGTATAAATTTTATCGGGTTTCGAGGTGCGGGCCTAGGGAGTTGACTTTTGTTGACTTTTTGCAAATTGTATGAGTATCGTAGCTTAGCTAATTGAAATTATTTTCTCTTGCATTGTTTGATATAATTAAGTCGTTTTTGGCTAGATTGAGTCAGGCATTGGTGAATTGGTAAAGGAAAAGCTAAATTGAGTAATGAATTGGTCGAATTGAGGTAAGTATCTTGTCTAACTTTGTGTGGGGGAAACCATCCCTTAGGAATTGAGTCAATGGTGCTATCTTGATATATGAAAGCCGTGAATGCAAGGTGACGAGTGGGTACACAGTTTATATGTGTTTTTGATCGGTTAGATTTCCTAGTCTCTTTTCATGCTTTTGAGAAAATTATCATAAAATGTGGTATCTCTTTGTTAGACTACTCTTACATGCTTTATATGATGTTGTTAGTCCTTATTTGTCTCTTATTTGTTATTTGGCCTCTATATGCTTTGGTTGTTTTCATTGCCTTCATTATTATCTTGTTACCTCTTAGCTGTTGGGTTATTCTCTGATTGCGTGCTTATCTGTTACGAGTCCAAGTTGTTGTGAGTATATGTGTAGTTATCACGTGCCTTATATGTCTTGTTTCCTTGTAAAGGTTGTTGTATTCCTTTGATTGTTACGTGGTTCTGCCGTGTACTCATACTTTTCATTGTAGAATTTCTTGTAATTGAGTTGTTGAATTGTTGTTGATTGATTTACATTATTATATGGTGGGATCGGGTTACACGCTGCAACTGGAGGATTAAGGGTGATATATATATTGAGGAGGATTAAGAATAAATTTTTATTATACGGTGGGATCGGGTTGCACGCCGCAACAGGAGGAATAAGGGTAATATATATATTGAGGAGGAATAAGGGTGGATTGAAATGGTGTAATAAGGGTGAATTATCATATTGATATTGATATACGGTGGGATCGGATTGCATGTCGCAACACACACACACACACACACAGATATATATATATATATATATATATATATATATATATATACATATATATATATATATATGTAATTTACTGTTATTGTTATTGTTACAGAGGAATAAGGGAGGCTTTTTTGTTGTCTGGTCGGATCGGGATGCACGCCGCATCAGTTATGTGTTTTATGTATTTTTCTCTGACTGTTTAAGTCATTCGGTAGTTATACATTTCACTTAAGAATTGGTTATAGTTGGATACCGATAAGACACTTGAGTTATATATTTATTTCTCCAAATTACCAATTTTCAAAGTGAATTTACTATGTTGAGTCATTACCTCCTGCCCTGCCGATTCGTTAGTAAGATAGTATTTTTAAAAAAATAAAATAACTAATATCATGTTACCTTGTGTGACTTTAAGTTAGAACCCTCCATTTATTTCGATACTTATCATTTTCTACTAGTTGTCATATCTTACTTCAACTGCTTTTTTAACTTAATCTTCTCAACTTGTCTAGGGTTTTATTACAAAGGAATTGTTACTATATTTTTAACCTAATAAACTCTACATTAAATTCAATAGCTTATTCAGTGTCGTATTTTATTTGAAAATGTTATTTTTTTTCACTCAAATGGTTGCTAAAATAAAATCATCCTTCTCACTGATTTCTTACTTGGTCTAGAAACTGTATTATTACTTTACCATATATGAATGGAATCTCTTGAACACCTTAATTAACATGTGACTCGGATATGATGTACTGAGTAGCACGTGGAATATGCCGAGCAAAGTGAAATGGAAATATGTGGGCACCAGTTGCCATGTGTATTAAATGTTTTAAATTTATGATATTGTTAGAAGATTACGAAGATTGAGATTGTTGAAATATTATATTAGAAATGATTCGAATTGTCAAATTAACGTTGCTTTCTTTACTTGAACTCATTTATGCTTCATCCGAACCCCAACTATGTTGTTGATTAATTACTTGGTTGATTCTTGCTGCCATTCGTGTTTTCCTTTTATTGTTACTACTGTTTGCAATTTTATATCCGTCTGCTATTGATATTAATCTGCTAGTCCTTTCTTGTTAAATTTAGGTTAAATCCTGCAGGTTATATATATGTGAGTGTGTGTGTGTGTGTGTGTGTGTGTGTGTGTGTGTGTGTATATATATATATATATATATTCGGCAGTGTCTTGACCTGGCCTCGTGATACTCTACCGAGGTTAGGCTTCATACTTACTGAGTACCACCGTGGTGTACTCATACTGCACTTCTGTACATCTTTTTGTGCAGAACCAAGTACTTCAGATCGGGTCGGCTTTATACTTACGCTCGGTGTGGTTGGAGACTTCAAGGTGTACCTACTGGATGTTCGCAGGCTCTGAAGTCACTTTCTGTTGTATTCATCTCCATTTTCATTTATTTTCGTAACAGTGATGTATTTATTATGTATAGCTACTCCTAGAAAGGCCTATGACTTGTACTACCGGTTTTGGGAATTGTAAGTTTTATAGAGAATTCAATTTCTAAAGTTGTTAAACGTTATTTAATTATTATTACTCTGTATATGTTAGGCTTACCTAGTCCTTAAGACTATGTGCCATCACGTTACCCAATATTGGAAAATTTTGCTCGTGACAAGCTGGTATCAGAGCTCTAGATTCATAGGTGCTACGAGTCATAAGCAGGTTTAGTAGTCTTGCGGATCAGTACGGAATCGTCTGTACTTATCTTCGAGAGGCTACAGAAACTATTAAGAAATTTCACCTATTTCATTCCCTATCGTGCGACATTTATTCATTTCGAAGCACATATCATATGTTCCTTTTGCATCCACTCGTAAATCATATTGCGCACTTGATATCAGCTATGCCCCAACGATTCGTGATGCTGCGGATGGACTACGAGGGAGACAGGGATTCTCAAACATTGTCTCAACGTGTCTCCCAGACTAAGAATGTAGAGGTATTGAGAGGCTCTCCAGTTGTTCACATGGGGGTGTAACGGGTTCTGGCATCTGGTTGATTGGTACGAGCTTGGGAAGGTTTAATTTCTATTAATTGTTTTTCCTACAGTTATTCTTGTGCACTCTGCTGGGCTTGACATCAGTATTCATGTGATCAGTGAAATCGAGCACTTTGGCTTAATGAGTTTTTGGGAGCGGGCTGCATGCCGCAACAGATGTTATGCGGGATAGCCTTTCCTTATGTTTATATTGTGCTTTGTTTTCCCTCTGTGGGGTAAGTTGATGAAACTGTACTTTGTCATTATATCTGTTGCACTTGTTATATAATTCTCGTACCTTGCTTTCCTTCTATTTTGCTTCATTCCTGGGTTATTGCTTGTTAGGTGTACGAACCCTGTTAGGTGAGAATCTGTGTGGTCCTGTGATGAGTTGTTAGTTGGGTTGTTGGTATTGGCTGAGAAGAAGTTCTTAGACCCGAGGTTTGCACTATCGTACTGGGGTGAGAAGTGGTTGGAAGGATGATGATATTTCCGCTCAGATTTGGGCAATGGCTCTTGAGGAATGTGAGAGCTTCTTGGCTTAATTGACTTCATGGGTGGTTGCGAGTTTCTGCATGTTTCTTGTGTCATGGTCAATGTCGTGGAAGTCCTTGTGTCATGGTCAACGTCGTGGAAGTCCAGAACAAGGTTTTATTCAATGTGAGGAATAATGCCGGCATCTGGAGTGTTATTGGGAAGCTATGATGATCAGAAGATATTACTACGGGCATTTGAGTTGTGTGGAACATCATGTGATTGTGCTCTGGGTTGAACTTGTATCTCGGTTCAGCCTGATCAGGTTTGTACAATGTGATGATGCGAGATTCGGGTCCTATGATGAATTTCAGATGTCGAGATTTGGGTCCTGTCATAAGGTTATGGACATAGGATGAAGTGAGATCTTTAGTTAATGTCACGACCCCAAAACCAACCGGTCATGATGGAGCCTATCGTGGAACTAGGCAAACCTACACTCGTAACCAATTCGATTTCTATCATAACAATAGTTAAATATTACCCTTTTTCATCGGAGGAAAATCGAAATAAAAGATAAAATCAAACCTAAAATACTGTAAAAAGAGAAATCCCAAAGTCTGGTGTCACTAAGTCATGAGCTATACTACAACTGTGCCCAAAATACATCAAGACAACAATTGTCTGATAAATAACTAACATAATACTCAAAGGAAGATAGGGAAGGAGAAATCCGGGTTTGCGGTCGCCAAGCAGCTACCTCGCTCTCTCTGAAGATGAACCGCATCAAATGATCAACTAGCACTATCGTGACATGGGATACCTGAATCTGCACACAAGGTGCAGGGGGTAACATGAGTACACCAACTCAGTAAGTAACAAGCCCAAACTGTGGGTTGAGAGTTAGTGACGGACTAAAACTTCACATTTATGACAGAATCAATGTACTGAAATTTAGACATGCTTGCAGTTAACTAGACATCTCAAAGTGATAAGATAAGTGCAGTGCCGAACAGTTTAACATATATAACTCAACGTATTCTACATGCCAATGCATCAATAGTATGAAATGCACAAGGTGCTTCCACTCTCACATACTCGTCCACTCAGTACTGTATATGGCTCGCATGGCCCAGGGAAGATCCATCCCAGAATATATACACATCAGACAGAAGTCACTCAGTACCGAGGAAGGCTAATCCAGCCCTATGAAGAAGATCCATCTCCAACTAATGATACACCTCACAACCACTCGGTACTGTATATGGCTCAACGGCCTAGGGAAGATCCATCTCTCAATATAAACACTTCGGACAAGATCCATATCTAGGGAAGATCCATCCTCAAATATCACTGGGCTTACTGGGGTGTGTTACAGACTCCGGAGGAGCTCCTATAGCCCAAGCGCTAACATAAGCCAGATCCAAGAATAATCAATATAAGATGCTGCGGCGTGCAGCCCGATCCCATATCTGTCACTCAATATCAGGCTCTCGGCCTCACTCAGTCAGCACTCTCCAGTATCGCTCACATGGGCTCACAATGCATGAACTAGCCCGAATCAATGATATAATGTGCAAAACAATAATTACCGAGACTGAGACATGATATGATATGATATGCAATGAAATGACTGAGTACATAATGTCAATGAAACACATGAGATGACAGCAATAAACGAACACTCGGGTCTCAATAACATCAGCGAGAAGCCTTAACATAATATCTAGCATGATTTCTAGCATCTTTGCATTAAGATTACCGCTCGGGTCTAAACAGTATCGGCGTGAAGCCTTAACATAGTATTTAGCATGATTTCTAGCATGTTCACATCAGTCACATTTATAGAAGCACATATATCAATAAGAGAGAACCGATAAACGGTGCCATGGAATGAACCAGGTCACAAGTCTCACGGTGAACGCACGCACGCCTGTCACTTGGCATGTGCGTCACCCAATTCTAATCACATAACAAGTAGTTCGGGGTTTCCAACCCTCGAAACCATGTTTGGAAGCGTTACTTACCTCAATCAAGCCAAAACTCTACTCTGCAATGCCCTTGCCGCTCGACTCGGCCACAAATCACCCTGAATCCAACAAAAATCAGTATTATATCATTAATATATGCTAAAGGAACGAAGCCCACATCAAAATTATTAAATTACATCACAAATCCCGAATTTGGCCAAACCCGACCCTTGGGCCCACGTCTCGGAATACAATAAAAATACAAAACTGAAATCTTTATTCACTCTCGAGTCTATACATACCAAATTCATCAAAATCCGATCATATATGACCCCTCAAATCCCGAAATCAAACCTTCAAATTTCCAAGCCCTAACTCCTTAATTTTTACCATTAAATCCCACAAATTTCATGCTTAATTAACTGAAAATCACCATAGAATCGAGTATTAGGGTCAAGTAACTTACCTCATTGATAATCCTTGAATCTCTCCTCAAAATCACCCCAAAAGCTCCAAACCCGTCTTCAAAAATTGTGGAAATAAGAAAAATTCGCGAAGGGGTCTTTTTATACATTCTGCCCAGCACTTTTGCACATGCGGCCCAATTCACGCATCTGCGGGACAGCAGCTGCGGTTCAAACGCCGCATCTGTGCAATTTACTTAAATCCCCCTCTTCCGCATCTGCGCCCCAGGCCTCACAACTGCGGGCTCGCAGATGCGGTCCAACTTCCTCTCCTGCGATCCTTATCCGCTTCTGAGGTCCATATCCGCTTCTGTAGACCTCACACCTGTGGTCCCCAATCTGCAGGTGCGGAATTAACAGAAGCAGCAGCTTCAGCTGCTTAAACAAATTTCCAAACTCTCCGATAATCACCCGATACCATCTCGAGACCCTCGGGGCCTCTACCAAATATACCAATACGTGACATATCATCCCACTAACTTAGTCGAAACTTCGGAACACTCAAAGCAACATCAAAACACCCAATTACCCTCAGATTCGAGCCTAAGAACTTCTAAACTTCCAAATTCCGCCAACGATTCCAAATTATACCAAACCATCTCCGAATGACCTAAAATTTTGCACACACGTCAAAAATTACACTACGAACTTATTCCAACTTCCAGAATTCCATTCCGATCCCGATAGCTAATTTTCCACTGCCGACCGAAATTGCCAAAAATCCAATTCCGCCGATTCAAGCCTAATTCTACCACGGACCTCCGAATAATATTCCGAGCCCAATCCTGAGTCCCAAATCACCTAACGAAGCTATATGAACCATAAAAACCAAATTGCGAGATCATTTACTTATAAGTCAACTTCCGATTGACTTTTCCACTAAATAACAAAACTTAGGAGACTAAGTATCTCATTCCTTTCTAAAAAAATCACTCAGAACCTGAGGCAACCGACCCGCCACAACATAATAGAGCTGAACAACAAATAATGAAGCAGAAATAGGGGAAAATGGTGTTAAACTCTCGGAACGACCGGCCGGGTCGTTACAACTAAATTGTGTTGTCAGTCCTACATAGGTTTGGATGATACGGAATCACCCACGGGTGTATGTATGGTGAGCTCATGCAATGTTTTGATGGCTTTGGAACGACTCCGGGCACGTTCGAGGACGAACATATGTTTAAGTGGGGGAGGATGTAATGACCCGACTGGCCGTTTTCAGAATTGTGTCCGGTTTGGAAGTTTGAGGTAACGAGTATCTTCACACAGTGTATTATGACTTGCGTGCATCGTTGGTTCGGGTTTTGAGAGGTTTGGAAAGGATTTTCAGGAGTGACTCTCATTTGAGAAGTGATATGTGTCTAGAATTCATGGTTTAACACGTTATGTGCCTTAAATTTTATGTGCGTTAATGATAAAAATACACTTTGTATGTGCATAATGGAGTCTATTTCATGTGTAGGTGAATTGGAGATGGAAGCCGAGCTAAATGGATGCATAAACGTCGAAAATACGCTCGAGAGGCGAAGAGGAGTGCACTGGGCTTTATCCAGGCTTTTGAGCCTTAAGGCCAGACCTGGCCTGGCTTTATCCAGGCTTTTGAGCCTTAAGTCCAGGCCTAGCCAGGCGTTATCCAGGATTTAGAGCCATTATGCCAGGCCTGGCCTGGCTTTATCCAAGCGTTTGGGCCATAAATCCAGGTCCCTCGTCTGGTCCAATCCGAGTTTTGAAGATTTTAAGTGTTTCCTGGTTTGAATAGAAGTCTTCTACACGTTTAGGGTTTGTCCCAAACATATAAATAGACCCAAAACACAACTTGGAAGGAGGGGAAGCCATTGAAGTGAAGAAAAAAACCTGTAGAGTACTACTCAGTGAAGCAAACAGTGATCTTTATAGTTTTATTTATTATTTTGTAGTTCAATTATGCAAGTTATTTTAGAATTGATTCTTATGAATTTGAGTAGCTAAGTTCTTAATCTAGAGTTTTGGTGGAACCCGTTGGGGGATAAACTTATGGTGATATTAATATAGTTNTGAAAATCATAACCGAAGGTTTAGAGGTTGGATTAGAGATAACGATACTTCGGGTGCAATTTAAGTGAACTGTAATGCGATCTAGCTAGCGTAACTTGAGAGAGTGCGTCTAGTAAATTATCATAATTACTTGAGAGAGATTTATGGTAGATAGAGTGTTCATGATTGATAGAGACAACTAATCAAACTATAAGAAGTATCTGAGAAGGAAGTTCACCAACGGGGGAAACCATAACCTTAGACCTTTATCATAATTGTTTACAACACATTGTTAGTAATTGCTAGTTATTATTATTGTCAGTAGAATTAGTAAAACATCACCAATTTATATTAAAAAGTCTTGAGAGAATTGATTGAGTAAAAGTTGCGTATTCTAAAGACTTGATTGATACGTAAATTCCCTGTGGGATCGACTCTGGGCATAATACCCCGGATTATATTTGCAGCGCCCGTTTAGTCTTTCTATAAGACATAGTTGAGCGTGATCAAATTTTGGCGGCGTTGCTCGGGAGTTAACGGTATTATCAAGTGTAGCTGTAGGTGTACATATTGCTAGGTTTCAGGTTTGATTTTTTTTAGTATTTGATTTTTATTTTCTTTATTTTAGTTGTATTTGTTAAGTTGAAAAACATGGCATCGTGGAATTATGAGAGTTTGGATGCTGGTAATTCTACTTTTGATCCTCGTTATGCATATTATGGAGGAAGTTACCCATGGAAAAATTATCAAAATATTCCCGAGAGCGAGTTATGTGCACCAACTCAATCTTATGCGTGGAATCTGTGTGATATGTGTGGTGGTCAAGATGGTCACTTTCATGGTTGTGCTTATATTTCTTATCTTCCCCCAACCCCTTACTTTGATGGTTCTTCTTTTTCTTGTGAAGTTAATAGAAACAAAGAACCCAGTGATGATGACCTGAAAAGGCTCGAGGATATGATGAAGTGCATTTTGGAACAACAGGAGGAGTTACAACTGCGGGTACAAAGGCAAGATGCAACTATTCGCAACTTGGAGGCTCAAGGGAGTGAACTAGTTGAAGCTTTTAATGCTCAATATGCCAATAGTATGGATAGTAGCCAGGAGCAGTGTACATTAGAGATGGAAATTGAGGTGCCAATGGAGGGGTCCAAAGTAGAAACCCAACACTCTAACCAACTAGAATTTGAGGATGCCGATGTTGAAGAAGTAATACTAGAGTCAACCAGGGACGTTGAGGATTCAAATTTAATCGACTCTAGTGTGATTGATGTTGAGGATGTTGAAAGTCCTGAAGTTCATGTGTTTGAGCGCATTGGTCCTCACTCCAAACATTTTTCCACATTGTGCTTGGATGATGATATGGAAATAGAGTCATCCGAGCCAATTGAGGAGTCAAGGAATGAGGAACAAGATGCCTACATTCTGGAATTTTTCTTGCCAGAAAGACAGGACTACATACCTCATCTAAATGCCAAGAAGTGTAAAATAGTACAATGGTTTCTTGGTCCAATTAGATTTGTTCCACCACCCTTGGAGCATAACCGAAAACTTGAT
The DNA here is from genome assembly GCA_005239505.1 of Nicotiana paniculata. NCBI lineage: Eukaryota > Viridiplantae > Streptophyta > Magnoliopsida > Solanales > Solanaceae > Nicotiana > Nicotiana paniculata. Next base: position 18,816 of record ML365127.1, read on the forward strand.
GCCAAATTGGGGGCTCAATTCATAAGTTCGAAGTGGAGGCAGAAAGTGATTCACGTCGTGCCGCGACGTTAAATCAAGCGCTTGTTGGGAGGCAACCCAGCTTTACTGCTTTATTTTATTTTATTTTATTTTATTTTGTTTTATTTTTTCTAATTGTATTATTTTTGTAGTGTCAATTTTTTAATTTTTTAAGAGCATGGAACGTAAAGCCACTAGAAGGATACAACAGCAAACCAGATGGTTGGAACTAAATGTGAGGTACCCACATGAAGGACCAGGCCTGGGAGAAGTTTGAGTACCCCATGAGATGCTACTGCTTCGGCCTTTGGCCTACCAGAGAGTTTTTTTACCCTCTTGTATGTATGGGTGCGCATTGGTGACAATGCACAATTTTAAGTGTGGGGTGAGGAGATTGTCTGGTGACTTTCTATGCTATCTTAGTTATGTTAGATTAATAGAATAACTTTTTGTCTTTTACAAAATAAAAAATAAAAAATTGGGCTTTTTCCGACGATGGATCTATTAGACAATTTTCTTGAGGGAAGTAAGTCTAAAAAAATACCAAAAAGATTTTTTTGTTTTAGGTAGTGTAGTAATTCCCCCTTGGTTTTTCTTTGGACCGCGGTTCTTTTCCAAGGGTTTTTAATTGAACGGGGTGTAGGTAGTTTTTAATTTTTAGGAGTAGTAACCACATGGTTGAGGGCTTAATCGCAACAATATCTCGGAACTTTGTGATGCCTTGAGAATAGTCAGTAACTTGGTTGTGACGCTTAGGTTCAGTTTTTTGACTCCAGGATAAATACCTTGAATCGTGGATTCTTAAATTTGCTTAATTGCTTGACTGGAGTGTCGTGATAGATCCAATTCTGAGTGAGTTATGTGCCATGTGTGTGTGAGATTTGTATGTTATTTTGTGCATTGCATTTGATGTCTAGAACTTGCCCCGTGTGTGTGCAAAGTGAAATAGTAGTTTTGTTCAGTCTTGGAAGTGATATAGGTGTTTCTTTGTTGAGCCAACTATGTATATTTTACCCACTTAATTATTATGTATCGTAGTTAACCCCGCTGAGCCTATAATCCTGTTTCTTTGGTAACCAAATTACAAGTCATACCCCTTTGTTTGAATTGATCATATATTTGAACCTTGTCACCTCTCGTAAGCACTGGAAATGTTATGAAATATGGAAAAATTAAAGTGTGGGGTGGTAGGTTGGTTTTTGAGGGGAATAATTGAAATAAGGAGAAAGGTGCATTTTTTTTGAAAAGTAAGAGTCACTTGAAAAAAAAAAGAGAAAAATAAGAAGAAAAAAAAATAAAAAATAAATAGTTGTATTGTTGTGAAATAAAAATATATAAGTGGTGACTCTTGATGTGATTGTTCTCAAAGAAGTATGGGGTAATAACATTGATGTGAAGGTGGAGTTTGGCTTAATATAAGTTTGAGGTTGAGCGTTAAAGTATATGTATTAAAGTGCTTAGGGAGGTGTAGTCACTCTTATATCTAAATGTATCCTACCCATCCCGAAGCCGACATTACAGCCAAATAAAGTCCTACTTGATCCTAGACTGAATGAGCTCGATTAGTAGAGTAGTACACTACGGGCAAGCCTATGGTGCATCTTTTGTGGCATATGAATGTTATTTCTGAGNGATTGTGAATAAAGCATGATATATGTGAGTCGATTATTGAGGCGAGGATGTCACACCTTTGTGCTTAAACTATTTTAAATATTCTTGGTATAACGTGTTAAAGGGATTTGCTTAAAAAGTTATGTACATGAGTGTAGTTTGATTGCTCGAGGACGAGCAAACATTTAAGTGTGGGGTGTTGATGTGTGGATAGAATTCATGGTTTAACACGTTATGTGCCTTACATTTTATGCGCATTAATGATAAAANATGGATGCATAAACGTCGAAAATACGCTCAAGAGGCGAAGAGGAATGCACCGGGCTTTATCCAGGCTTTTGAGCCTTAAGGCCATACCTGGCCTGACTTTATCCAGGATTTTGAGCCTAAAGGCCAGGCCTGCCCAGGCGTTATCCAGGCTTTAGAGCCATAATGCCAGGCCTGGCCTGGCTTTATCCAGGCGTTTGGGTCATAAAGCCAGGTCCCTGGTCTGGTCCAATCCGAGTTTTGAAGATTTTAAGTGTTTCCCGGTTTGAATAGAAGTCTTCTACACGTTTAGGGTTTGTCCCAAACATATAAATAGACCCAAAAACACAACTTGGAAGGAGGGGAAGCAATTGAAGTGAAGAAATAAACATGTAGAGTACTACTCAGTGAAGCAAACAATGATCTTTATAGCTTTTATTTATTATTTTGTAGTTCAACTATGCAAGTTATTTTATAATTGTTTCTTATGAATTTGATTAGCTAAGTTCTTAATCTAGGGTTTTTGTGGAACCCATTGGGGGATACACTTATGGTGATATTAATATAGTTTGGTTGATTGTTCATCTCTATTTGTTCAACTACGTTATTGTTGTAGTTAATTGAATGGCCATCAATTAGTTGTGCCTATTTATTATGTATCTACTTGAGAGAGAGTGCATATTTAGGTAATTGTTTGAACAACACCACTCCCAGAGTATAGACGAAAGTCATAACCGAAGTTTTAGAGGTTGGATTGGAAATAACGATACTTCGGGTGCAATCTAAGTGAACTGTAATGCGATCTAGCTAGCGTAACTTGAGAGAGTGCGTCTAGTAAATTATCATAATTACTTGAGAGAGATTTATGGTAGATAGAGTGTTCATGATTGATAGAGATAATTAGTCAAGTTATACGAAGTATCCGAGAAGTAAGTTCACCTACGGGGGAAACCATAGCCTTTGACCTTTATCATAATTGTTTACAACACATTGTTAGTAATCGTTAGTTATTATTATTGTCAGTAGAACTAGTAAAACATCACCAATTTATATTCAAAAAGTCTTGAGAGAATTGATTGAGTTAAAGTTGTGTATTCTAAAGACTTGATTGATACGTAAATTCCCTGTGGGATCGACTCTGGGGATAATACCCCGGATTATCGCCCGTTTAGTCTTTCTATAAGACATAGTTGAGCGTGATCAAGAAGCTCGAGATTGAAAGAATTGACCCAAGGTTTGACTTTTGAGTATTTGACCTCGGATAACAGTTTCGACGGTTCTGGTAGGTCCAGATAGTGATTTTAGACTCGGGCGTATGACCGTAATTTCATTTGGATATTTCAAAAAGGTTTCGGCATCGTTTGGCGGAAGTTGGAAATTTAAAAGTTTAGAATCTTCCTAAGTTTGACCGTGGTTTGACTTGAAGGCTATCGAGTCCAGATTGAGGTTTTAGAATTCTGAATAGGTCTGGTTTGTCAATTGGAACTTGCCTACAAAATTTGGTATCATTTGGAGTTGATTTGATATGGTTCAGATGCTCGGTTGCGAATCTAGAGTTCTTAAAGTTCAAAGTGATTTTCATGTGTTTCGGCGTCCGATTCGTGATTTTAGAGGTTATTTCGTTGTTCTAATCTCGGGAGCGAGTTCGTATTACATTTTCAGACTTGTTTCTGTATTTAGACGGGGTCCTGGGATCCTCGGGTGTGTTTTGGATGGGCTACGGGCCATTTCCTTCTATTTTTGAACTGATGTTTCTGTCTTCTGGTTTCCTTCTTCGCTATCACGAAGTGTTTCCCGCGTTCGCGAAGTGTAACCGCTGACCATCTCAAAATCCTTCTTCGCGTTCGTGTTCGCGTTCGCGTTCGCGTTCGCGTTCAACATCTCACGTTCGTGAAGGTCTGTCTTATCCATCATCGCGTTCGCGTTCTTCTCACGCGTTTGCGTAGTTATGACATTCCAGTGTTCGCGTTCGCGTTCGCGTACTACTTCACAGGTTTGCAAAGACCAGTAATTGGGCCATCAGACTTTTCTTCTTTGCATTCACAGATTTGATGTCGTGTTCACGAAGCACGTCTGGGCAGCCTTCGTCTTTACTTCTTCGCGAATGCGAGTAGACTTCCGCGTTCGCGATTCATTAGCATCTAGGCAGAATAAATAGTAATTTATTCCGATGGTTTGTCATTTTCACCATTTTTGGAGTTCTAGAGCACGATTTTGGGTGATTCTTCGTGGATTTTTCAAGCAAATCATTGGGATAAGTGTTCTCTACCTGAATCTTATCATATTTAATGAATACATTGCTATTTTCATCATTTAATTAGTGAATTAAGTTGGGAATTTGGGAAAAATTTATGAAAATTTTCAAAATGTAAATCATGATTTGAAGGACGAATTGATATTGGAATTTGATAATTTTTGTATTTCTAAACTCGTATCGAGATGGGTGTTCGGGTTTTATAAATTTTGTGGGGTTCAAAGCTATGAGTATCGTAGCTTTGCTAATTGAAATTATTTTCTCTTGCATTGTTTGATGTAATTAAGTCATTTTTTGCTAGATTGAGACGAGCGTTGGTGAATTGGTAAATAAAAAGCTAAATTGAGTATTGAATTGGCCGAATTAAGGTAGATATCTTGTCTAACTTTGTGTGGGGGAAATCATCTCTTAGGAATTGAGTCGATTATGCTATCTTGATATGTAAAAGCCGTGTATGTAAGGTGACGAATGGGTACATAGTTTATATGTGGTGTTGACGGTTAGATTTCCAAGTCTCTTTCCATGCTTTTGAGTAAATTGTCATAAAATGTGGTATCTCTTTGTTAGACTATTCTTACATGCTCTATATGATGGTATTAGTCCTTATTTTCCTCTTATTTGTTATTTGGCCTCTATATGCCTTGGTTGTTGTCATTGCTTTCATTATTATCTTGTTACCTCTTAACTGTTGGGCTATTCTCTGATTACATGCTTATCTGTTATGAGTCCAAGTTGTTGTGAGTACCTGTGTAGTTATCACGTGCCTTACATGTCTTGTTTCCTTGTAAATGCTGTTGTATTCCTTGGATTGTTACGTGTTTCCCTTGTTGCCGTGTACTCATAATTTTCGTTGTAGAATTTCTTGTAATTAAGTTGTTGAAATATTTTTGATTGATTTGTGTTATTATATGGTAGGATAGGGTTGCACGCTGCAACAGGAGGAATAAGAGTGATATATAT
>ML365128.1:0-33291 GCA_005239505.1 Nicotiana paniculata
TCATTATGGTTTCTTACCATGAAGGCTGTTGACCTATGTTTAGAGGTGGATCTCCTTATTACTTCTAAATTCATGAGTTTTTTTATTTGTATTTTAAAATCTTCTAAATCTTGATTTGTGGCTTCTATTGAGGCTGTTTTAATTATATATTCTGGATTGATTATGTCTAATTTGCACATAACTTTGTTATTTTCCCAGTGCTTTAGAGGTTTTTCTCCTATTATTTCTATTTCAAACCAATGTTTTTATTATATTATTCAGATCCTTTTGATTTTTTATTATTCCTATTTTTTCTATTCCTGTTCTAAAGTTATATAATTCTTTTTCGATGTCTATTAAGGTGTAATTTTTTTCCAGTATGTCTTTATCCTCATTTTCTTCTGATATTAAAGTTTTAGATTATTTTTTATCCCTACAACATGTATTTTTATCTTTACATTCCTGACAACATTCTTTCTGATTTTTTTGCAGGTTTTGCTCGCCCAAATCTAATCGTGTCCTTATCATAGTTCCTGTTTCTATAGTTTGTACTGGTGTATGTGTAATATTTTTGAAAAATATTACTCCATCTCTGCTGAGTAATCAACTACCATTGTTATGTATCATAAAATTTAATCCTAGTACAAAATCTACTTTTATATTCAAGTCTCTTACCCAGATTTTATCTACCTTGTAACTAGGTTTATAAAAATCTAGGCATGTATTTATAAAACTAATCTGCGATTTATCTATATAATGTCTATATATATTATGAGTTCCGTCCATTTGCATAGCAGCAACGGGTTTATCTAAGGTTTTGATTAGGTTTGGTGGAACTATTTTCTTATTTATTATACATCTTGTACATCCCGAATCTACTAAAGCTAACATTTCTATTTCGTAATCCTCTATTTTGATTCTTTCTAATATTTTTATTGTACTTAATTTTTATCCTCGTTACATATCAATGTGTCATAGTGTTCCATACTCATCAATTCTTCATCGTGTGTGAATTCTGCTACATTTTCTTCGTCATCTTCTAACTTTTGCTTTCCCTTTTCCATTTTTTGTATTCTTTTTTCCAATTCATTTATTCTGGTTTCTAATGCCATTACTCTTAAATTGAGAGTGTAATCATTTATTCCCTGGCATTTTTCTTCTTTATTTATTTTTGTCTTGAATTCTTTTTATATACATAAGATGCATCCTTCTAGGTAACATGACTTACATTTTGCTCTTCTATCCCTACTAGGATACCATTTATATATAAAACACTGATTACTATCTAATCCTTTATTTTCTTCAAAATCACAATTACATTCTTCGGATATGTTTGCTAATGTATTTGCTTGTATTTCTTCTAAATTTAGTTTTTCTAATCCTATTTCATTTATTAATTCTTCTTCTTCCGACTCTGATGAGTCTATTTGAGTTTTTTCTTCTATATCTACACTTAATATAGAGTTATACTTTCATTATCTGACATATGTTCGTCTACATTTATTAAAGTTTCCTGAAAATCTTCTATTAGTTGTGAATTTCTTGTTTTATTATTAATTCTTTTTGGGCATGTATTGACTATGTGTTCTACACTTCCACAGGTAAAACATTCTAGTTTATTTTTATAATTTCTTTCTATTCTATATTTCCTAACATGTTTGTTTCTATCTAGGTATGGTTTTTTAGCTGATGATTTTGTAAGATAATAATTTTTTCTATTATATCCCTTGTTATATTGCAGTTTATTTTTATATTTTTTCTTTTTGTATTCATTCCTATCATAGCTTTGAGTTGTATATACGGTTGACTTACAAAAACTCATATTATTTTGTTTTAGTTATTTTTGTATTTGTATATTAGTACATTTTTCTTGTAATATTTCCATTATATGTTGTATTTTATGTCCTATAGACCATTTTGCAGTTGGGTTTTGTATTACTCCGTGTCTTTTATACCATCGTTCTTCTATTTCTCTCCCTAGAAATCCTGGTAATTTATTAAATAATTTTTTACCTAATTCTTGATCAAACGCATTTCCACTAATAGTACAATAATAAAAATAATCATTGAGGAATTTCTTTATATGAAACCAACTGCTTATACTTAATTGTTTTAACTTTATTAAAGCATTTTTTTGTAATACTACTAATCCACTATTTGGATCTTCTCCCGTAATTAAACTATGTATTTTGTTTGTAAAATTATAAGGATTAGGTCTCATTGCTATTAAAGCCTGAAATTCTTGTGGGAATTCTAATTTATAAGCTTCCCATAATTCTTTTGTTGATTCTCCTAAGAAAGTTTCCATATATTTATACATTGTTTCTTGTCACGGCCCGAAATCCCACCTTCGGCCGTGATGGCGTCTAACGTTGAACCCGCTAGACAAGCCAACGTGTGCAGTTGAACTAACACGATAAACCGAATTAACAGAATAAACTAAAAACAGTTCACCATTCTTAACAGTAGAAATAGATAAAGTTTCAAAACTAAGTAAAGATAACATAATACAGCGTCGCAATAATTCCCCAAAACCTGGAGTCACAAACTCACGAACTGTCTATAGAAGTGCTAAATACAAAGTCTGAAAGGAATTACATGACTGTCTCTGAAAACTAGAGGAAAGACAAGACAAAAATACAGGAACTAGGAATAGGAGAGACGCCAAGGCCCACGAACGACAGCGGTATACCTTGAAGCCTCTGGAGTGGACTGAAAGTGACTCCCTCAATGCTGTCCACTGGGTCCGAGTGCGGGATCTGCACAACAATAAGATGTGCAGTGTAACATCAGTACAACCGACCTCATGTACTGAGTAAGTGCCGAGCCTAACCTCGGCCGAAGTAGTGACGAGGCTAGACTTGACAACAAACGTTAACCTGTCCTATTCTACAACATATATCGTGGAAAACAAAGCAAGATATAAACAGATACGTAGGGGGATACGGGAGCAGACAAAGGGGGTAACAAGTGTGATAGAGCAGTTAATTAAGTACATAGGAACAGGCAAGAAGACAATTTATCAGAAATATGCTAATGAAACAAATATAATGCCAGCAATGTAATAAATGGCACGGCATCACCCTTCGTGCTTTTACTCTCTTCCTCACGATGCAATGTACGATGTAAGATAACATGAATCATGGCATGGCATCACCCTTCGTGCTTTTACTCTCTTCTTCATAATGCAATGTATCATGTATGGCAATGTAAATCATGGCACGGCATCAACCTTCGTGCTTTTAAATATAAATCATGGCACGACATCACCCTTCGTGCTTTTACTCTCTTCCTAACTATGCAATATATGATGTAATCAATGCAAATCATGGCAAGACATCACCCTTCGTGCTTTTACTCTCTTCCTCACTATGCAATATATGATGTGATCAATGTAAATCATGGCACGACATCACCCTTCATGCTTTACACTCTTCTTCACCAATGCAATGACAATTATCAAAATGGCAAGGAATGCAGCATAGTGGAATCACAAATTATAATCACTCGACAAGGGGAGAATATCAGTCATTATCATAACAAATTGCCCGGCAAGGGTCTCAGCTATAACCAACATTTTCAAGTATATCCGTTACAGTTGGGTCCTCAATAGGACCATTACATCACAAGTTCATTAACGAGGATTTTAAACAACAATCAATTTCCAAGTAGAGATAAGTTCATATTATAACGAACATGGAAATAATAATAAGATTTCTATCGAAAATAGACTCACGGGCATGCTTGACACACAATGCATAGGTACTCGTCACCTCACCTATGCATTGAACATGATAAACACTTAACACATAGCATACAATACCTATNCTCCTAGCATTCTTAAAAAAATACCAAAAATTCGACCCCGAGCCCGCTTGGTCCAAACACGAGGCTGGGACAAAAACCCGATCACCCATATCCCCACGAGTTCAAATATATGATTTGTTTTGAAATCCAACCCCAAATTGAGGTTGAATTACCCAAAATCCCATAAACCCTAACTCTACACAGATCCCCTAATTTCTACTTTGTTTTCATGATTTTAGGCATAGATTCTAGAGATTAGTTGATGAAAGTGAGAGGAAATGATGTTAAGAACACTTACCTAGGGAGCTATGGTGATGGAAGTCTTCAAATTTTCGCCTAAGGAGAGTGGGGAAGAAGGTGGGTTGAGAAAAGTGGTGAGAATCCCGTAATGTTTATGTTTTTAAGGCATTAAAATGACTAGGCGAATTTACTCTACGCGATCGCGGAAGGGGAGTTGCGATCGCGGAGAGTACTGGGTCTTAGACTTACGCGATCGCGAAAAAGGGGCTACGATCGCAGGGGTACTGGACACTGACAATCGCGATCGCGTTCGCGTAGAGCAACACGCTGCCCCGCCCCCAGATCCCTTTAATGTTATGCGATCGCGTGAGGCCCCTCGCGATCGCGTAGAGCACCACCCCCAGGCACTGCGATCGCGTCCAAGGCCCTGCGTTTGCGTAGGGTAATTTCCCACCCCCAACCATAGACACATCGCGATCGCGTGAGTCACGCCGCGATCGTGGAGAGAAAAACACAAAACACCAGAAACAGATCGAAAACCAGATTTTTTTCCAACTCTTTTGCACCCCGACACCTACCCGGAACTCACCCGAGCCCTCGGGGCCCAAAATCAAATATACGCACAACTTCAAAATCATCCTACGAACTTATTCGAGTAATTAAACCACTAATATAACATCAAAACCAATGAATTAAACTCAAAAATCGAAAGAATTTTCTCAAACTTCATAAACTTCTAAATTCTCCAATTTTGATCCGAAACACGTCAAACCAAGTCCGTTTCTTTCCAAATTTTACAGAAAACTCACATAACACATATTGAACTTATTCAGGGCATCGGAACCATAATACATGCTTGGTAACACAGATTTCACATCAAAGTTCATTTTCAAAAGTCTTTCTTATTTTCAGAAAACAATTTTTTTTTTAAATTCATTTCTCGGTCTTGGGAGCTCGGAATTCAATTCCGGGCAACTCCCGAGTCCCATATTTTCCCACGGACCCTTCAGGACCGTCAAATCACGGGTTCGGGTCTGTTTACCAAAAATATTGACCAAAGTTAACTTTATTCCATTTATTATCATAGATTCAACATTTCAACACATTTCCGCATAAAAACATCCCGACTACGCGCTCGGGCTGTGCACGCACATCGAGGTAAGATTAACGAAGGCTTTCGGGGCCTCGGAACAGAGTTTTTGCTAAATTATACAAGATGACCTTTTGGGTCATCACATTTCTGCATCTGTTTCGTGGTAGGTTTTTATATAGTCTGCTACTACTATTCCTTTCCAAAGGTCTATTACTGAGTTCCACATTTGTGGGTCGTGGGCCGCTATATTTAATATTTTACCTTTATGCCATGCCTCGAAATCCCACCATCGGGCCGTGATGGCGTCTAACGTTGAACCCGCTAGACAAGCCAACGTGTATAGATAAACTAGCATATCAACATCAATTTACTAGGACAAACTAAACGGTTCACAATTTAACAGCGGAAATAAATATGGTTTCAAGCTAAATAAGGACAACATAATACAACGACGCGTAAATTTTTCCCAAAACCTGGAGTCACAAACTCACAAACTGTTTGTAAAAGTGCTAAATACAAGTCTGAAAAGAGAATACATAGCTGTCTCTGAAACTAGAGGAAAAATAAGACAGAAGTGAAGATAAAGGGATGGAAGAGATGCCAAGGCCCACGAACGCCATCAGGTATACCTTGAAGCCTCTAGGATAAGCTGGAAGACACTCTCACTAATGATGTCCTCCGGGTCCCGCTACGTAATCTGCAGAACATAAAGAAGTGCAGGTGTAGCATCAGTACAACCGACCCCATGTACTGAGTAAGTGCCGAGCCTAACCTCGGCAAAGTACTGACGAGGCTAAGACACGACAACAAAATGTACCTGTGCAGTTCAATAGTATAGCAGAAACTAAACAAGAATACAATTACGGGGAGAACATGCTGGGGGTAAGAGATAGCAAATACTGAAATGACAAAAACGAAAACAACAATCCGAAATACCTGAAAATAATAACGAGAATTGACAACACAGATTAAATAGTAAAAGATGTGGCACGGCATGTCCCCTCGTGCATAATAATAACATAAAACATGGCACGGAATGTCCCCTCGTGCATAATCAATATAAAACATGGCACGGAATTTCCCCTCGTGCATAATAATATAAAACATGGCACAGAATGTCCCCTCCTGCATAATCAATATAAAACATGGCACGGAATTTCCCCTCGTGCATAATAATATAAAACATGGCACAGAATGTCCCCTCCTGCATAATCAATATAAAACATGGCAAGGAATATCCCTTCGTGCATAATCAATATAAAACATGGCACGGAATGTCCCTCGTGCATAATAATATAAAATATGGCACGACATCACCCTTCGTACTTTAACACTCTTCCTCACCCAAACAACAATCACAAACAAGGGCAAGGAAATAAATAGAGAGAAAAAAAATGAAAATCCCGGCAAGGGAACATTAATTAAACAATTAAATCTCGGCAAGGGAAAATCAATTAAACAATTAAATCCCGGCAAGGGAACTATACAACGATGACCCGGGAAGGGTATATTTCAATAACTCTTCCTCTTTCTTTAACTTTCATTTCCATGATTTATTCTATTACTTGAGCCAATGCTCCAAATGATGTAATTATCTCATATTCCTTCATCATTCGTTTTACAATTTGAGCCAATGCTCCAAAGAATGTAATTACCTCATATTTCTTCATTTTTCGTTTCACAATTTGAGCCAATGCTCCAAAAAATGTAATTATCGCATATTCCTTCATCATTCGTTTTACAATTTTAGCCAATGCTCCAAAAGAATGTAATTACCTCATATTCCTTCACATGCCCTTTACATCATATAGAAATCATCAATTAGGCATAGAAATTACAACAAAGTCAGAACATTCATAAAATAGGGACTCACGGTCATGCTAGACACCAATGTATAGATACTCGTCACCATGCCTATACATCATATTTGACAATTAGCAAATATCAAATGATACTCAACTCCTATTCCCTCAAGCTAAGGTTAGACCAAACACTTACTCAGGTCCAAAATATAGCAATCAACCCTCTAACACCGCCTTTCCTTTAGAATTCAACTCCGGAATGGTATTATCTAGGCGTAATCAACTCAAGTATATCAATAAGGATTCAATAATTTAATTACATAGCCTAATTACCCATTTCCATGCATTCATCCAAAATAACAAAATTCGACCCCGGGCCCGCTTGGTCCAAACACGAGGCTCGGACCAAAACCACGTCACCCATTCACCCACGAGCCCGAATACATAATTTATTTTCAAATTCGACCCCAAAACGAGGTCTAAATCAAGAAAATTCAAAAGGGCCTAACTCTACCCAAATTCCTAATTTTTTACTCTAATTTGCATGTTTTAGGCTTAGGAATTCATGAGATATAGATGAAAAATGAAGGAAACGAGTTAAAATTTACTAACCCAGGAAGTTTTGGTGAAGGATGGCTTCAATGGATGCCTAAGAACCTTGGAGAAGATGATTCGTGAAAACTTATGAAAAATCCCGAAGCTACTGTTCTGGAAATATTTATATACCACTGGGCAAAATTGCCCTTCGCGTTCGCGGAAGGGAGGTCGCGTTCGCGAAGGGTAGACTTGACAGACCATCGCGTTCGCGGAAGGGTGAAAGCGAATGCGAAGAGTAAAAAGGCTGAGGTCTAGAAATTGACCTACGCGAACGCGTGGGACATCACGCGAACACGGTGAAGAAGACCTGCAAAGCTACGCGAACACGGTCAATTGTATGCGAACGTGAAGAGGAAAATAGGGCTAGGTCCTCAGGGTCAAATAACCATACGCGATCGCGAGGGAATGGATGCGAATGCAATGAAGGAAAAGCTTAAAGCTTCGCGAATGCGGAAGAGGTGTCGCGAACGCGAAGAACAAATGGACCTGCAACTGCTGAAGCCAAAAACCAGCAATCTTCCTAAATTCAAAATCACTCTGAGACACCTCTGAAACACTCCCGAGCCCTCGGGACTCCTAACAAATCACATGCACTAACTCAACAACATCCTAAGAACTTAACTGTGCGATCAAATCGCCAATATAGCATCAAAAACAACGAATCAAACCTCAAAATCACTAGTTTTTCTTCAAACTTCATAAACTTTCAATTTTAGAGTTTTAAGTCCGAAACACGTCAAATGACGTCCAATTTCAACCAAACTTCACTGTAATATCTTTAAACACATATAAGACCTGTACCGGGCGCCGGAACCAAAATACGGGCCCAATACCAACACATTCTAACCAATTTCCATTTCATTTTTTTTTATAAATTTCAGAAAAATAATTTCACTCAAAAATTCATTTCTCGGGCTTGGGACCTCGGAATTCGATTCTGGGCATACTCCCAAGTCCCATATTTTCCTACAGACCCTCCAGGACCGTCAAATCACGGGTCTGGGTCCGGCTCCGTTTACCCATAATGTTGACCGGAGTCAAATTTATTCATTTTAATATCAAAATGGCATTTTTCATAGAATTTCATATTTAAGTTGTCCGGCTACGCGCTCGGACTGCGCACGCAAATTGAGGCAACTACAGAGGAGGTTTTCAAGGCCTCGAAAGTACGGAATGGGTAATAAAATAGGTGATGACCCCTTTGGGTCGTCACACTTTACTTCCTCCTTGTAGTCTTATAGGTTCCTCTATAGGCATCCTTTATCCTGATGGTTTTACATTTTCTATTTCTATTTCTTGACCTAATGTATATACCCTTCTTCTAGGTACATTTCTCGTACTAGTATCTACTGTACTTTGATGAATTATTTTCTGAAATGGGCTAGGACTTGAACTAGTTGATTCCATTAATTCTTTTAAACTTATTAAAGATTCTGTTTCTGTTTCTTCATAGCTATCCTTTATTCTTCTAAAATTTTATCAAATTTTTCTAATTTTTTTTGTGAAATATTTTCTGATCTATATCCTCAATTGTCCTTTCTTAATTGCATTTCCTAAAATGTTCTTCTGTTTCACTCAGAGTTAAACTCCTGAGTTTGCATGCATTACATTTAAAAGTCCTGTCTTTATTTTCTCTAACTAATATCCTAGCTTTTTCTAATACTTTGTCTACTTCGAATTCACTTGTATTATTTCAATATTCATACATTCACTGTCTTCTACCGTACTTTCTGTTCCATCATTTACTTCCCTATGGGTGGTATAATTATAATCAGTGAACCTTATTGAAGTTTCTCCCCTAGAATTTGTATACATCAAATGAGATTCTGGTTTTAATATTTTTTTATCTTGCAAAGTCCTCTAGATTTCATTCTAATCTTGCATATTCTTCTGGTTCTATTTTGATGGGTTTTATTAGTTTTATTCCTTTATTTCCCATTACTTCTACTACATCGTCTACCTTAATTTTAAATTTTGTATTACTATTTGTTGCCATTTTTCCTATAAATCCTACGCATATTAATAAATTATTTCCGTTATTCATTTCTTCATATCCTTTAGTTTGTATTCCTATTTTAATATTTTTTCCGAATTCTACTAAGTTTATCATGAAANGTTTCTAGTTAATCCTTTTAATCATGTTACTATTAATCCCATCTGCATCAAATTCTTTTTGTAGTTTTTTATTTGTCTTACTGATTCTGAGTTGATTAAATTTATTGTTGCAACTTTGTTTCCTATAACTGATAATTTTTCTTCTCTGTAATGTCTATATAATTGTGAATTATTCGAAAAATATTCTACGTTATATAATGCTTTTGGGTTGAGTAGTCTTAATTGATTTTGTTGAAATATTTGTATATTTTTATCTATATCTATTATTTCGTCTAATTGTTGTTCTTCTTCTTGTTCTTTCCTAGTTAGGATTCTTGTTAGCATATTATTACCTGTTCTGTTGTCTGAGAAACTTACTCTAGGTCTTACTTCATTTGTTGTTCTTGTCCTACTTGAAAAAAGGTCCATTTTTTAGGCTTCCTTACTAATTTAAGTATTTCTTTTTGGAGTGTTATTTCTACCTTTTTTAATTATTCTATTAAATCTTCTACCTCCCTATTCTATGGGTTTTCTATTTCGCTATATATTTTTAGTTTGATAAAATATAGAAACAACTGATCTTCTAAAATAGAAACAACTTATCTCTCTCTATATGTATAATACTCTTTTAGCTATATATTTTTAGTTCCAGTATGTTTCTAAATATATATACTTCATTATCGGGGTTAATTTCAAAGATATTTTTTCAGTTTGACTTCATAAAACTAATATTCTTTGTTGTTTACGATATTATATTTATATTTTTAGTCTAATTTATTTGTAGCAATACTTTTAGCCTATTTATTATTAATGTGAAATTTACACGTTCTAATATACTCTTGCATTAATTAATTTAAAAATAAAAATCATTAGTGTTTTTTCATAAAATGGTACAGTTGAATTTATACGTGGTTTCTAGACAATGAATTAATTTGATCTTAAAATAATAAAATAATTAAGGAAATGCACAATACTTAGCCTTGAATGAAGATAAAATCACGAAGAATAATAATTCGGGAACAGAGCTTCCGGCTACAACAGTGATGAAAACGAAGAACAGGAAAGTAAAATTGTATAAAGCTTTTTATTGATTATAGCGTAGGTTTGCCAAGAAAGTCTTGTCGTTTACAATAATAACTGAGCTCACTTTTTATTGTTGCACCTAGGGAACAAGGTCCTAGTATCATGCCCTTCTTTAATGTAAATTATGAGGGCCATTGAAGCGGGTGTAATGGTGAGCATAAATTCTCTATAACTGGCAGTGCAATAAATGCTGTAGAATATTCTCCATTAAATGCTACCGGGCAAAGTGTATTTATTGCATCTTTATGAGCGTTATTCTTTCTGATGACAGTTGATAAGTAGGAATTTTGATCGCTTATTTGCTCTCTTTTACTTTCATTTTAGACCAAAATTGCTTAAAGGTACTCCCAAAAACTAATGAAATGTGCTTGCTTGCGGGAATGATAGAACATGAGCTAAAGATATGAAAATCAACTCAAGAAGGAGTAATTTTGGATAAGGGCAGAAACAAGGCTAAAAGGGCACTGTGCGGACCGCACAATACTGAGTGCGGCTGCAGATCATGAAGAAGACCTCTGACAAGAAATGACATGCAAAGTGCGGACCGCACAATTCTGGTGCGGCCGCAGAAGACAAAGATCAGAGAAATGGGATTTTAAGTTCAAGAAGAAATGCGGACCGCACCATTTTTTTACGACCACATAATCAAGAGCGCGACCGCACTCATTTTTATGCGATTCGCAGAAGTTTCACACAGCCAAAGCTCAAGACCAAGGAGTGCGGACCGCACTATAATTGTGCAGCTGCAGAAGCAAGAGTGCGGCCGCACTCATAAATGTGCAGTCCGCAGAAGTTGAAGGAGTGCGGCCGCAATCCAGAATTGTGCGGCCGCAGAACTTGAACCTGTCAAGCCAAGTCTCATTGTGCGGACCGGACACATAATTGTGCGGCCGCACAACCTCCACATGGGTAATTTTGTCAGACATTTTCAGCTTAGTATAAATAGAACTTTTTGTCATTTTTAGGTCAAGTTTTGTTTTGGGAGAACACCTGAGCCGTTTTCTTTACTGTTTTGAGTAATTTTGTACTAAATTAGCTTCCAAACATTAGATTTTATTTCCATAATTAATTATTATGCATTCTATCTTAATTTCTTCTTTTATTTCTTCATTTTCTATGAGTAGCTAAACCCTTAGCTAGGGTTGTGACCCAACCCTAGTATGGGTACTGTATGGGTACTTAATGGGTTATTGATTTAGGGTTTGTTTAAGATTGGTTATGTGTTATTTAGCCTTGTTCTTGCTTAAATTCTAGAATTAATGGTTGCAAACATTGATTCATGCCTATTTGACCTAGTCTCTACTTGAGAAAGAGAGACTAAATCTAGAAAAACTTGGCTAACTAGGAATCTGGGTGAACTCAAGAAATTGATATCCCCAATTAAAGGGTTGAACCTAGAAATAGTAAGAACCGACTAGAGCATTTATCACTTGCTTTTTGAAATACCCATTTGGACTTGAGAAAGCCAAATCGGGCAAAGTCACTCAAACTACCGAGAGGTATAGAGTGAGTACTTGAGTGTGATTGCTATAATGTATCCCGATCATCCAAACATGCCCTAAAGCTCTTAATATGTTAGGTAACCAACTAGACGGAAGTCGCAACCCTAGATTCTTTTATCATTTGAAAAATAATCGAAACCAAAAATATTGTCTCTTAGTTTTTATAATTGCAATCAATAGATCAAAGTAGAAGTAGTAACAACAAACAAGAATGTGGAAGAGTAATTTAGGACACATCATACAATTACACTAAATATATACCTAATCCCAATTCTAACTCCATGTGTATTCGATCCCGACTTACGTTGGGTTTTATTATGGCATCGACCGCCTCACTACCTATTTGTGGTTTGAGTTTGAGAGAGATCAATTTTTGGCGCCATTATCGGGAATTTAAACGGATTTAGCTATGTATCTAGGTTTTTGTGTGCTTTGTCTTTCTTTCCTTCCGAGTCACAAATTTTGTTTTTGAATTTCTTATAGGTACGAGAATGGCTCTCAACAATGATCCCATCGGGAATTTTCCATTGGGAGAGGAAGTGGACGATGATCAAGGAGATGAGATTCATCCCGAACCTCAAGTAAACAGGAGAGGCCGACCACCTCATGATAATGTCCCCGTCCCTCCCTCACCTCCACCAAGAGCGGCAGCGCACCGGGTGTTTTCGAATGAGGGTTATACTAGTGCTATAGTCCCACCCTGTATTAGGGCGGGCAACTTCCAAATCACCAACATGATACTTACACTACTTGAGCAATGGGGTTTCTTCACCGGGGCTCCAAGACAAAATTCTTTGCTTACAAGCATCTCAAGTGGTTCGTCCATACTTGTTGGGGGAGCAAGCAACAAATGTTTTCGAGGATGCACTGCATTTGAGGCTATTTCCCTTTTCTCTACGGGGAAAGGCATTGGACTGGTTAGAGAGATTACCCAATCATTCCATCCATACTTGGGATGAGTTGGCCGAAAAGTTCAATCCTAAATTCGTCTCTCCGGGGCACATGGCTACAGTACGGGATGAAATTATAGCGTTTAGCAAGAGCCCAATGAGCCATTGCACGAGATTTGGAAAAGATATCGTACCATGTTTAAAGAGTGACCGAATAATGATATGACCGAGGCCATGATCCAACAAGCCTTCTACAGGAGGATCAACACAACAAATCGATGTGTGGTAAATCAACTCGCCGACGGAAACTTCATGAACACGCCTTATGCCGAAGCTTGTGAAATTTTAGATGAGATGGTGGATACTTCATTGGCGTGGCAAAGTAGGGCCATTGTTCCTCAAGGTGACCCGAATGTCATTCACCTACACAAGGAGCTACATGATCATGGGAAAGCTATTGCCGAGTTGACAACCACAATGAACCAATTGGCCAAGGCTCAACTTCAACAAGTTCAAGGGTCGAAACAAGTGAATGCTATGGAAGGTGTGAATATGATGATGAACAAGAGATGACAAAAAGGTCAATAAGGGCAAAACCGTCTGGAACAATTCATGCAAGATGATAGTGGGTATGACCAAGGTGATTCGTATAATGAGCAAGAAGAAGAAGTGTAATATGTCAACATTTATCAAGGTCAAACAAACAATGCGCAAAATCAACAACAATGGAGATCACAAGGAAATTGGAATAACCAAGGCCACCAAGGCAATTGGAGTGGTGGCAACAACAATCAAGGCAATTGTGGAAATAACAATAATCAAGGCAATTGGAATAATCAAGGTAACCAAGGCAACTGGGGAGGCAATAATCAAGGTAATTGAGGTGGAAACAATCAAAGTAATTAAGGAGGAAACAACAACCAAGGGGGTTGGAACAATAACAACCAAGGAAATTCGGGGTCGGGCTTTCAAAGGCCCCCGATGTATCAGCAACCAATCAACCCGCCTCCATATCTGTCACAAGGTTCTAGTTCTTCGAATAATAAAATAAGATGGATTGAAAGTATGTTCAAACAAATGATGGAGAAAAATGTCGACTCCGATGCTCAATTAGCCTCCCGCAACACTTTTATCCGTAATTTGGAGGTTCAACTTGGCCAAATATATAACGACCCAGTCGGTCATTTCGAGAGTTATAGACCTGTTTCCCCTATTCTGCTTCTTTTTATATAATTCAGCTATATTGTGTTATACCGAGTTAGTTGGTTCGGGTCCGGGGTGATTTCGGAGTGAATTGAGACACTTAATCTCTTTGGGGTAAGCTTAAGTTGGAAAAGTCAATCGGATGTTGACTTATGTGTAAAAGGTCTCGAATTCAAATTTTGATGATTCTTTTAGCTCCGTTAGGTGATTTTGGACTTAGTAGCGCATCCGGAATATGATTTGGAGGTCCGTAGTAGAATTAGACTTGAATTGGCGAAAGTTTGAAATTTGGCGATTTTGGTCGGCGTTGGAGAATTTGATATCGGGGTCGGAATGGAATTCTGAAAGTTGGATAAGGTTAGTAGTGTCATTTGTGACGTGTGTGCAAAATTTGAGGTCATTCGGATGTGATTTGGTATATTTCGTCGTCGTTTGCAGAATTTGGAAGTTTAGAACTTCTTAGGCTTGAATCTGAGGGTAATTTGATGTTTTGATGTTGTTTTGAGTGATCCGAAGGTGCGACTGAGTTTGTATGGGGTTATATTACTTGCTTTTATTATTTGTTGAGGTCCCGAGGGCCTCAGTTGTGTTTCAGAAGGTTAATGAGTCAAGCTTGAAATTTGGAGAAATGGCTGAAGTTTGTTGTTGCTGGTGTAATCGCACCTGCAAGGGTGTTGCCGCTAGTGCGACACCACAGGTGCAGTGGGTAAGGCGCAGGTGCAAGATTTTGTTGGTCTGGAGAGAAACGCAGGTGCGAGTGGGTGTGCGCACCTGCGAGCCCGCAGCTGCGGATAGGTGCCCGCAGAAGAGGAAGTGAGGACGCACCTGCGAGGGGCGCAAATGCGGATTTTGGGTAGCAGGTGCGAAGGACCTGGGCAAAAACTATAAATAGAACCCTTCGCGAATTTTGGTTCATTTCCACCATTTTCAAGTCGATTTTTGGAGCTTTTAGAGTGATTTTGAAGGGAGATTCACGGGCTTTCAGTGAGGTAAGTTGTTTGGGCTCTAATACTCCTATCTATGGTGTTTTCCCATTGCATTTTCATCTAATTATTGGAATTTAGGGGTGAAAATAGGGGGTTAGGGATTGGGATTTTGGAGAGTTTGATGTGAGGATTTGAGGGACCAAAAGGTATCAGATTTTGATAAATTTCGTATGTATGGACTCGTGAGTGAATGGGCTTTCTAGTTTTGTAATTTTTTGGATGTCGAGACGTGGTCCCAGGGGCCGGGTTTGAACCAATTTCGGGTTCTTTGTCTAATTTGGTAGTTTTTCTTGTGCAATTCTTCCTTTAGCGTATATTGATGGTATGTACTAGTTGTGAATAGATTTGTAGCATTTGGGGACCGAATCGAGCGGCAAGTGCATCCCGGAGTAGGATTTGGCTTGGTTTGAGGTAAGTAACACTTCCAAACTTGGTTCTGAGGGTTCAAACCCCGAACTATGTGTTATGTGATTAGTATTGAGGTGACGCACATGCCAGGTGGCGGGTGTGCGAGCGTGCACCATGAGAATTGTAGCCTGGATGATTCCATGGCACCGTCTAGTGACTCTATCCTGTTAATATCAATGTTTCCATCATATGAGGAATTAGTTGAGCTGTACACCATGCTAGATATCATGTTTAGGCTTTGTGTCGGTATTGTTGGGACCCTTAGCAGTCATTTATTGTTGTCACCTCATTAGTTTCATTTATTGTTTCATACTCAGTCATGATCATGCATCTTTATATCATATCTCAGTCTGGGTAATTTATTGATTTATCACATCATTTGTTCCGGGTCGTTTTCATGACATTGTGAGCCCGTGGTGAGACTGGAGAGGTTGATGACTGAGTGAGGCCGAGAGTCTGTTATGAGTGACAGTTATGGGATCGGGATGCACGCCGCAGCGGTTATATTGATGATCTTGATAGCGCTTGGGCTGTAGGAGCTCCTCCGGAGTCTGTAACACACCCCTAGTGAGCGCGGTTGATATGATTGAGGGATGGATCTTCCCTGGACATGGATCTTGTCCGAAGTAGTTATCACCTGGAGATGGATCTTCTTTGTAGGGATGGATTGCCCTTGGTCCTCGGTACCAGATGACCTATGGTCATGCGTTGTATATATATATTCTGGGATGGATCTTCCTTGGGTCGGTTGAGCCATATGCGGTACCGAGTGGTTGAGATATCGAGAGTGAGGGCATTTGAGGTTGATTCTATGGTGCATCATTTTCAGTATATGCATTGGCATGTAGTGACAGTAGAGTTATCTTCAATACACTGTTCGACATTGCTTTACTTCCAGTGATGATTTTGCCTAGATTGTTTTAAGAGTATCTCTATGTTTTCGTACGTTTTTTTCGTGTTATTTGCAGCGGTTGAGTTCGCCACTATCTTCAGCCAATAGTTTGAACATGTTACTTACTGAGTTGGTGTACTCACGTTACTCCCTACACCTTGTGTGCAGATCCAGGCATTTCAGGACACGACGACGGCTGCTGATTCTCTATGTTGGAGTTGGAAATTATTGAGGTAGTTGCATGACGTTCGCGGACATCGATCTTCTCTTCCTTAGTTCATTTTACTTTTATGTTTAGGTTTATAGATATTTTGTAGACTATGTCCGGCATTTTAGATGCTCATGTACTCAGTGACGCCCCGATTATTGGGACAGTGGTATTGTATATTTTGGGGTAACCTTGTGTTTTAAAATTTTGACTTTTATTTATGTTAAACCATTTCGTTGTTAAATCTAAATGGTGTTTTACTAAAATGAAATAAAATGTTGGATTTAGGTCTGCCTAGTTTCATGATAGGCGACATCACGACCGGATAAATTTTAGGTTGTGACAAGTTGGTACCAGAGCCTAGGTTACATAGGCCTCACGAGTCATGAGCGGGTTTAGTAGAGTCTTACAGATCGGCATGGAGACGTATGTACTTATCTTTGAGGGGCTGCATCACCTTTAGGAAAAATGTCACATTCTTGAATTCCTGTCGTGCGAATTTGTTGATTCTGGTAACTACACTTCTATTGTTTCATTCTCTCACAGATGGTGAGGACTCGTACTACCGGTCAGGGTGATCAGCCACCAGTACCACCAGCCAGGGCCGCGAGAGGCCGAGGCCGCGACTGAGGGCATGGTAGGGGTAGAGGTGCAGCCCACTTAGCAGTCGGGGCAGTACCGGCAGACCCTCCAGTTGCTTTAGACCAGGTCCCAGTCGCAGATGCCCCAGCGGGACTAGCTCAGGCACCACCTGTGCCTATTGTGATTCATGGCCTTCAGGAGGCCCTAGCTCAAATTTTATCAGTATGTACTGGCCTTTCTTAGGCGGTCTCTGTTTCTACGACCGCAGCTACTTCTCAAGTCGAGGGAGGCACTCAGACTCCCGCCGGCCGCACACCAGAGCAGGTTGTTCAGGGACTTCAGACACCGGGGGCAGCACTAGCTAGCCGGTTGCAGCTGCTCAGTACTATGTGATTTATTTTATGCCTGAGGATGATCAGCATAGACTGGAGAGGTTTGGGAGACTCCAGCCTCCATCCTTCAGCGGTGCAGAGGGTGAGGATGCATAGGGTTTCTTGGATAAGTGTTAGAGGATGCTCCATACAATGGGTATTCTGGAGACTAGCTGGGTCTCATTCACTACTTTCCAATTCTCTGGGGTTGCATTCAGTTGGTGGGAGGCTTACGAGAGGCGTAGTTCGGTTGGCGAAACACCCCTTTCTTGGCAGCAATTCTCCGTCATCTTTCTGGAGAAGTTTGTACCTCAGTATCGCAGAGAGGAGTTGCGCAGACAATTTGAGCAGCTCCGTCAAGATGATATATTTGTGACTCAATATGAGCTGCGATTTTAAAAGTTGGCCCGTCATGCTATCTAGTTGGTTCCCACAGACAGAGAGAGGATCGGAAGGTTTATAGATGGCCTCACTTTCCAGCTTCGACTGCTTATGACCAGAGAGAGAGTGTTTGGTGCTACTTTTGATGAGGTTGTCGACATTGTTCGGCAGATTGAGATAGTTCGCAGTCAGAAGAGGATTGAGAGAGAGGCCAAGAGGCCTCGTGGATAGGGTAGATTCAGTAGTGCTCTTTTTAGGGGTCAGTTCCAACACGGTAGAGGCTGGCCTTTCACGCATGCTCAGACAGCTCGCCCAATTCACCGTGGTGCATCATCCGGTTATGGATCTCATGGTTATTAGCATGGCCAGACATCATTCGGTGCTCAACTAGATCAGAGTTCGTCTCATGTACCATCAGCTCAGGGCTCATCTGTGTCAGGACCTTCTAGCGATTATTCCAGTGCTGGGGGTTCCCTTCAGTCCCCGCCGCCCTTTGCATGGAGAGGTTGCTTTGAGTGTGGGGATTTGGTTCATATCAAGAGGTTTTGTCCCTACCTGATGGGAGGTTCATCTCAGCAGAGGAGTCAGCCTTCGACTTCAGCACCAGTTCCTCCACCACCCACCCAGCTAGTTAGGGTGGAGCTTAGTCAGCTAGGGCCCGCCCTAGAGGGGGAGGCCGATCAGGTGGCGGTCAGGCCCGTTTCTATGCACTCCCAGCCAGACCAGATGCTATTTCTTCAGATGATGTGCTTACAGGTATTGTCTCAGTTTGTCACAGAGATGCCTCTGTGTTATTTTACCCCGGTTCCACGTATTCATATGTTTCCTCATATTTCGCTCATTTTCTGGATATGCCCTGCGAGTCTTTAGTTTCATTGTATCAGCCATGTGTGGTGACTATTGGGTGTCTGGAGACCCGAGTGGACCTTTTGATGCCCAGTATGGTTGACTTTGATGTGATATTGGGTATGGATTGGTTATATCCATGCCAAGCTGTTCTAGATTATCACGCTAAGACCGTGGTGTTGGCGATACCGGGATTGCTAAGGGTTGAGTGGAGCAGTTCTATAGATTATGTACCAAGTAAGGTAATTTCATATATAAAGGCTCACCGTATGGTTGAGAACGGTTGCCTATCTAATTTGGATTTTGTGGGAGATGTTAGTGCAGAGACTCGTACCATTAATTCTGTTCCGGTAGTACGTGATTTTTCGGATGTGTTTCCTGCAGACCTGTCGGGCATGCCGCCTGACAGGGATATTGATTTTGGTATTGATTTGGTGTCGGGCACTCAGCCCATTTCTGTTCCACCGTATCGTATGGCACCGGAGGAGTTGAAAGAACAGCATCAGGAACTCTTTGCTAAGGGGTTTATTCGTCCTAGTGTGTCACCTTGGGGTTAACTGCTTCTATTTGTAAAGAAGAATGATGGTTCCATGAGGATGTGCATTGATCACAGGCAGTTGAACAAGGTCACAGTCAAGAACAAGTATCCTTTTCCTCATTTTGATGATTTATTTGACCAGCTTCAGGGAGCGAGGGTGTTCCATAAAATTGATTTGAGGTCCGATTATCACCAGCTGAAGATTCCGGATTTGGATATTCTTAAGACAGCTTTCAGGGCCCGTTATGGACATTATGAGTTCTTGGTGATGTCTTTTGGGCTAACCAATGCCCCAACAACTTTCATGCATTTGATGAACAATGTGTTTCAGCCCTACTTGGACTCATTCGTTATTGTATTCATTGATGGAATCCTGGCGTACTCTCGTAGCCAGGAGGAGCGTGCTCAGTATTTGAGGGTTGTATTACATAAATTGAGGGAGGAGAAGCTTTATGCAAATTTCTCCAAGTGTGAGTTTTGGCTCGGTTCAGTAGCATTCTTGGGACACATGGTGTCCAGTGAGGGTATTCAGGTGGATCCGAAGAAGATAGAGGTGGTGCAGAGTTGGCCCGGACCGTCCTCAATCACGTAGATTAAGAACTTTCTTAGTTTGGTGGGTTATTACCGTCGCTTTGTGGAGGGATTTTCGTATATTGCATCGACCTTAACAAGATTGACCCAAAAGGGCGCTCCATTCAGGTGGTCGAATGAATGTGAGGAGAGCTTTCAGAAGCTCAAGACTGTTTTGACCACAACTCTAGTGTTAGTTCTGCCATCAGCTTCAGGTTCTTACATCGTGTATTGTGATGCCTCGAGGATAGGCATTGGATGTGTTATGATGCAGGAGGGTAGGGTGATTGCCTATGCCTCGCGCCAGTTGAAGACCCATGAGAAGAACTATCCTTTCCATGATCTTGAGTTAGCAGCCGTTGTCCACGCCTTGAAGATTTGGCGTCATTATTTTTATGGGGTTCATTATGAGATCTATACAGATCACCGAAGTCTGCAACATCTGTTTAAGCAGAAGGATCTTAATTTGCGTCATCAGAGATGGTTGGAGCTTCTTAAAGACTATGATATCACTATTGTGTACCATCTGAGGAAAGCCAATTGGTGGCCGATGCTTTGAGTCATCGGGCAGAGAGTTTGGGGAGTTTAGCATATCTTCCGGCAGTAGAGAGACCCTTGCATTGGATGTTCAGGCCTTAGCGGGCCAGCTTGTGAGGTTAGATATTTTAGAGCCGAGTCGGATATTGGCTTGTGTGGTCTCCAGGTCTTCTTATTATGACCGTATTAGGGAGCGTCAGTATGATGACCCCCACCTGTTCGTTCTTCAGGACAGGGTCCGGTGATGTGATGCTAGGGATGTGACTATTGGTGATGACGGCATATTGTGGATGGGCTTCGAGATTTGATTCTTGATGAGGCCCATAGCTCGCGGTATTCCATCCATCCGGGTGCCGTGAAGATGTACCAGGATTTGAGACAACACTATTGGTGGAGGCAGATGAAGAAGGATATAGTTGGGTTTGTAGCTCGGTGTCTCAACTGTCAGCAGAATAAGTATGAGCATCAGAGACCGGGTGGCTTGCTTTAGAGGTTAGAGATCCGGGAGTGGAAGTGGGAGCGGATCACCATGGACTTTATAGTTGGGCTCCCACGGACTTCGAGGAAGTTCGATGCTATTTGGGTTATTGTGGATCGGCTGACCAAGTCCGCGCACTTCATTCCAGCTGGTACTACTTACAATTCAAAGTGGTTGCCTGAGATTTATATTTGCGAGCTTGTTCTTCTAAATGGTGTTCCAGTTTCCATCATTTTGGATAGAGGTACTCATTTTACATTGCAGTTTTGGAGGGCCGTGCAGCGAGAGTTGGGTACTCAGGTTGAGTTAAGCACAACTTTTCACCCTCAGACGGACGTGCAGTCCGAGCGCACTATTCAAATATCGGAGGACATGTTGCGCGCTTGTGTTATTGACTTTAAGGGTTCATGGTACTAGTTTCTACCGCTCGTGGAGTTTGCATATAACAATAGTTATCAATCGAATATTCAGAAGACTCTGTACGAGGCATTATATGGGAAGAGGTTTAGATCTCCGGTAGGTTGGTTTGAGCCAGGTGATGCTAGGCTCTTGGGTACAGACTTGGTCCAGGAGGCATTAGATAACGTGAGATTGATTCAGGAGAGGCTTCGCATGGTGCAGTCTAGGCAGAAGAGCTATGCGGACAGGAAGGTCTATGATGTGTCTTTTATGGTTGGGGAGAAGGTTTTGCTGAAGGTATCACCCATGAAGGGTGTTATGAGGTTTGGGAAGAGGGGAAAGTTGAGCCCCCGGCTCATTGGGCCTTTTGAGGTTCTTCGAAGAATAGAGGAGGTGGATTATAAGCTTTCCTTTCCACCCAGCTTGTCGAGTGTGCATCCGGTATTTCATGTCTCCATGCTCCGGAATTATGTTGGCAATCCGTCCCATGTTTTGGACTTCAGCACGGTTCAGTTGGAGGGTGATATGCCTTATGATGTGGAGCGGGTGGTCATATTGGATTGGCAGGTTCAAAAGTTGAGATCAAAGGATATAGCTTGAGGAAAGGTGCAGTGGAGAGGTCAACCCATGGAGGAGGCGACCTGGGAGACCGACCGGAGATGTGGAGCAGATATCCACACCTATTTGAGACTCCAGGTATGTTTCTATACCCGTTCGAGGACTAACATTTGTGTAAGAGGGGGAGGATGTAATGACCCGACCGGTCGTTTCGAGAGTTATAGCCTTGTTCCCCCATTTCTTCTTCTTTTTATGTAATTCAGCTATATTGTGTTATATCGGGTTAGTTGGTTCGGGTCCGGGGTGGTTTCGGAGTGAATTGAGACACTTAGTCTCTTTGGGATAAGCTTAAGTTGGAAAAGTCAATCGGATGTTGACTTATGTGTAAAAGGTCTCAGATTCAAGTTTTGATGATTTTTTAGCTCTGTTAGGTGATTTGGACTTAGGAGCACGTCCGGAATGTGATTTGGAGGTCCGTAGTAGATTAGGCTTGAATTAGCGAAAGTTGGAAATTTGGCAATTTTGGTCGGCAGTGGAGAATTTGATATCGGGGTCGGAATGGAATTCCGGAAGTTGGATAAGGTTCGTAGTGTCATTTTTGACGTGTGTGCAAAATTTGAGTTCATTTGGATGTGGTTTGGTAGATTTCGGCATCGTTTGCGGAATTTAGAAGTTTAGAGGTTCTTAGGCTTGAATCTGAGGGTAATATGGTGTTTTGATGTTGTTTTGAGTGATTAGAAGGTGAGACTAAGTTTGTATGGGGTTATATGACTTGTTGGTATTATTGGTTAAGGTCCTGACGGCCTCGAGTGTGTTTGGAGAGGTTAACATGTCAAGTTTGAAATTTGGAGAAATGGTTGAAGTTTGTTGTTGCTGGTGTAATCGCACCTGCGAGGGTGTTGCCGCCGGTGCGACGCCGCAGGTGCGGTTGGTAAGGCGCAAGTGCGAGATTTTGTTGGTCTGGATAGAAACGCAGGTGCGAGTGGGTGTGCGCACCTGCAAGCCCACAGATGAGGATAGGTGCCCGCAGAAGCGGACGTGAGGAGGTCAGGGAGTGGCCGCAGGTGCGAAGTCTTTTCCGCACCTGCGAGGGGCGCATATGCGGATTTTGGGTTGCTAGTGCGAAGGACCTGGGCAGAACTATAAATAGAACCCTTCGCGAATTTTGGTTCATTTCTACCATTTTCAAGTCGGTTTTTGGAGCTTTTGGAGTGATTTTGAAGGGAGGTTCAAGGGCTTTCAAGGAGGTAAGTTTCTTGGGTTCTGATACTTCTATCTAGGGTGTTTTCCCATTGCATTATCATCTAATTAGTGGAATTTAGGGGTGAAAATAGGGGGTTAGGGCTTGGGATTTTGGAGAGTTTGATGTGAGGATTTGAGGGACCAAACGGTGTCGGATTTTGATAAATTTCGTATGTATGGACTCATGAGTGAATGAGCTTTCTAGTTTTGTATTTTTTGTCGGATTTCGAGACGTGGGACAGGGTGATGGATTTGAATCAATTTCGGGTTCTTGGTCTAATTTGGTAGTTTTTCTTGTGGAATTCATTCCTTTAGCGTATATTGATGGTATTGTACTGGTTGTGAATAGATTCAGAGCATTTGACGGCCGAATCAAGAGGCAGGGACATCCCGGAGTAGGATTTGGCTTGGTTTGAGGTAAGTAATGCTTCTAAACATGGTTCTAAGGGTTCGAAACCCCGAACTATGTGTTATGTGATTAGTATTGCGGTGACGCACATGCCAAGTGGCGGGCGTGCGAGCATGCACCTTGAGAATTATGACCTGGATGATTCTATGGCACCTAGTGGCTCTATCCTGTTAATATCCATGTTTCAGTCATGTGAGGAATTAGTTGAGTTGTACACCTTGCTAGACATCATGTTTAGGCTTTGTGCCGGTTTGTTGGGACACTTAGTGGTTGTGTATTGCTGTCACCTCATTAGTTTCATTTATTATTTCATACTCAGTCATGATCATGCATCTTTATATCATATCTTAGTCTCGGTAATTTATTGATTTATCACATCATTTGTTCCGAGTCATTTTCATGACATTGTGAGCCCGTGGTGAGACTGGATAGGTTGATGACTGAGTGAGGCGGGGAGCCTGTTATGAGTGACAGTTATGGGATCGGGCTGCACACCGCAGCGGTTATATTGATGATTTTTATGGCGCTGGGGCTGTAGGAGCTCCTTCGGAGTCTGTAACACACCCCTAGTGAGCGCGGTTGATATGATTAGGGATGGATCTTCCCTGGACATGGATCTTGTCTGGAGTACTTATCACTTGGAGATGGATCTTCTCCGTAGGTATGGACTTCCCTTGGTCCTCGGTACCGGATGACCTATGGTCATGTGTTGTGTATATATATTCCAGGATAGATCTTCCCTGGGCCGATTGAGCCATATGCGGTACCGAGTGGTTGAGATATCGAGAGTGAGGGCATTTGAGGCTGATTTTATGGTGCAGCATTTTCAGTATATGCATTGGCATGTAGTGACAGTAGAGTTATCTTCAATACACTATTCAACATTGTTTTACTTCCAGTGATGATTTTGCGTAAATTGTTTTAAGAGAATCTCTATGTTTTCGTACGTTTGTTTCGTGTTATTTGTACTGATTGAGTTCTCCACTATCTTCAGTCCATAGTTTGGACCTGTTACTTACTGATTTGGTGTACTCACGTTACTCCCTGCACCTTGTGTGCAGATCCAGGCATTTCAGTACACGGCGGTGGCTGCTGATTCTCTTGTTGGAGTTGGAGACTATTGAGGTAGATGCATAATGTTCGCGGACCTCGATCTTCTCTTCCTTAGTTCATTTACTTTGATATTTAAGTTTATAGACATTTTGTAGACTATGTTCGGCTTTTTAGACGCTCATGTACTCAGTGACACCCCGATTATTGGGACAATGGTATTGAATATTTTGGGGTAACCTTGTGTTTAAAATTTTAGCTTTTAGCTATGTTAAATCATTTCACTATTAAATCTAAAGGGTGTTTTACTAAAATAAAAGAAAATGTTGGTTTTAGGCCTGCCTAGTTTCATGATAGGCGCCATCACGACCAGGTAGATTTTTGGTCGTGACCAAATATCTCAAGCTTTAAAAAATCGTCCAAAGGGCGCACTACCTAGTGATACGGTGGTGAACCCGAAGGGTAGGAACAATATGGGACATGCAATGGGCGTAACCACACGAAGTGGAAAAGGTGAGGAGGTAAGTGCCTCAAATCAAAGAAGAGTTATGGATGATGATGTGTTGGTTCAAAGATATGACATGTCAAGCAATGAGGTTCAAGCTAATGAAGAGGTGAGAATTGACATTGATGAAAGTGTAGAGGATACACAAGAATAAGTGAACCGTCTAGGGAACACGTGATTGACATACTGAAACCGGTAGTGCAAAAGGATAAAGCACCATTGCCAAGGCCTCCTCCTCCATACCCTCAAAGACTCGCAAAGCAAAACAGTGAGAACCAATTCAAGAAATTTATTGATATGATGAAGAGTTTGTCCATAAAGGTGTCGTTGGTTGAAGCCTTAGAACAAATATCGGGATATGCAAAGTTCATGAAGCATTGGGTAACAAAGAAGAGATCAATGAATTGTGAAACGATCAAAATGACACATTAATTGAATGCTATTGTGCCCAATGGCTCTGAAATTGGAAGATCCTGGCGCCTTCACAATCCCTTGCACTATTGGGAGCGCCAATTTTTCCAAAGCTTTATGTGATTTGGGGACAAGTAGTAACTTGATGCCCTACTCCGTGTTCAAAACTTCGGGAATTGAGCAACCAAGACCCACATCGATGAGGATGCAAATGGCGGATCGAACTATGAAGAGGCCATTGGGGATTATTGATGATGTGTTAGTTCGGGTTGATTAGTTCATCCTTCCAGCAAACTTTGTGATCCTTGATTGTTAGGTTGAGTACGAGGTGCCTATTATGTTGGGTAGACCATTCCTTGCTACGAGGAAGGCTCTAGTGGATGTGGAAGTCGGTGAGATCACCTTCCGGGTGGGTGATTAAAAATTGGTTTTCTATGTGTGCAAATCGATGAGGAAACCAAATAGCAACAAAGTTTGCTTGTTTGTGGATTTAGTGACCGAAGTATTTGTTGATGATACCAGTGATGTGATGAATGTTTAGGATTCTTTGGAAGATGTGTTGATCAATCATGATGATGATGAGAAGGAAGGCTTTGTGGAATATGTCAATGTTTTTCAAGGAATGGGGTCATATACTTATGAACCCCGAAAATTTTCCTTAGATATTGATAACCGGAAGACTCCTCCAACAAAGCCCTCAATCCGAGCCTCCCACTTTGGAGTTAAAGCATTTGACTTCACATATCAGGTATGAGTTTCTTGGCCCTTGTTCCACTTTACCTTTTATTCTTTCCTCTTACTTGACTAACCTGCAAGTAGATTCTACTTTGGAAGTGCTCCAAAAGAGGAAGAAAGCTATAGGATGGACATTGGTGGATATTCGAGGTATAAGCCCCACCTTTTGCATGCACAAGATTATTTTGGAGGAGGATGCCACCCTCCGTGGAAACAAAGAAGATTGAATGAAGCAATGCAAGATGTAGTGAAGAAGGATATCATCAAATGGTTGGATGTCGGGGTTGTTTACCCCATTTTCGATAGCTTGTGGACCTCTCCGGTGCAATGTGTCCCAAATAAAAGGGGCATGACTATGATAACAAATGACAAAAATGAATTAATCCCCACAAGAATTGTCACCGGGTGGAGAGTGTGCATGGACTATAGGAAGCTCAACAAAGTCACTCGGAAAGATCATTTTCCTCTCCCATTTCTTGATCAAATGTTGGATAGGTTGGCCAGACGTGATTTTTATTGCTTCCTTGACGGATACTCCGGCTACAATCATATTCTTATTGCTCACGAGGACCAAGATAATACCACTTTCACTTGTCCCCATGGTACTTTCGCATTCTCGCGGATGCCATTTGGGTTATGCAATGCAACAACGACTTTTCAACGGTGTATGATGGCTATCTTCACCGATATGGTGGAGGACTTTCTTGAGGTTTTCATGGATGATTTTTCCGTGGTGGGGAATTCTTTTGAATAGTTCTTGGACAACTTGGACAAGGTGTTGGAAAGATGTAAGGAAACTAACTTGGTTTTGAATTGGGAGAAATTTCACTTCATGGTCGAGGAAGGCATTGTCCTCGGTCACAAGATTTCAAAGCATGGTATTGAGGTTGATAAATCCAAAGTTGAAGTGATCTCCAAACTCCCTCCCCTACATCCGTGAAGGGAGTGAGGAAATTTTTGGGTCATGCAGGGTTCTATCGACGATTCATCAAGGATTTTTCTAAGGTGGTAAACCCCTTGTGCAAACTACAGGAGAAGGATGCCAAGTTCCATTTCAATATAGATTGTATAAAGGCATTCGAATTGCTCAAGTATAAGTTGACTACTACTCATATTATCACCGCTCCGAATTGGAGCTTACCTTTTGAGCTCATGTGTGATGCAAGCGATGTGGCGGTTGGATAGGTATTGGGGCAACGTATCAACAAGATCTTCCATCCGGTCTACTATGCTAGTAAGAACATGAATGAGACCCAAAACTACACAGTGACCAAAAAAGAGCTCCTTGCTAGTGTCTTCGCTATGGAGAAGTTCTGCCCGAACTTGATAGGTTACAAAGGTGATTGTTCACACCGACCATGCGGAACTTTGTTATTTGATGAGCAAGAAAGATTCTAAGGCAAGATTGATGTTGTGGGTACTTCTTTTACAAGAGTTTGATCTATAGATTCAAGACCGCAAGGGGAGTGGGAACCAAGTGGCAGACCACTTGTCTCGGTTGGAGGAGGAGGGGAGGCCACATGATGGCCTTGAGATAAATGATTCATTTCCCGATGAGAAACTCCTATCTATTTCTATGATCGGGATGCCATGGTTCGCCGACTTAGCCAATTATATTATGAGTGGAATTGTATTGAATAAGTTCTCTTCAAACCAAAGGAAGAAGCTTAAACGGGATTGCCTTGACTATTATTGGGATGAGCCCTATCTCGTCCGAATTTGTATTGATGGTGTGATCCAGCAATGTGTATCAGAGGAAAAACAAATAGGAATTATTGAGGCTTGCCACTCTTCGCCATGTGGTGGTCACCATGGTGGAGCAAGAACGGCTACAAAGGTGTTAAGTTGCCGATTTTATTGGCCTACTCTTTACAAGGACGCTAGAGATCTCGTCAAGCGTTGTGATGAATTTCAAAGGGCCAATGGGATTTCCACAAAAAATGAGATTCCCCTCACAACCATCTTGGAGATTGACATTTTTGATGTGTGGGGCATTGATTTCATGGGTCCGTTCGTGAGCTTTTGGTGGAACACTTATATATTGGTAGCTGTGGATTACGTGTCAAAGTGGGTTGAAGTCGTGGCTTTTCCCAACAATGAAGCTCGGAGTGTGGTAGCATTTTTGAAAAAGAACATCTTCACAAGGTTTGATACACCAAGGACCATTATTAGTGATGGGGGACCGCACTTTTGCAACAAAGCTTTTGACATTTTACTCTCAAAGTATGGTGTCACTCACAAAGTC
Source organism: Nicotiana paniculata (assembly GCA_005239505.1). Classification (NCBI taxonomy): domain Eukaryota; kingdom Viridiplantae; phylum Streptophyta; class Magnoliopsida; order Solanales; family Solanaceae; genus Nicotiana; species Nicotiana paniculata. The sequence continues at coordinate 28,642 of ML365128.1, forward strand.
TCGACCCCTTATCATTCTCAAGCAACCGGATAGGTTGAAGTCTCAAACCGGGAGATCAAGAGAATTTTTTCAAAGACCGTGAATGCCAACCGGACGGATTGGTCGAAGAAAATAGATAATGCTCTTTGGGGTTATAGGAAAACTTACAAAACACCAATTGGTATGTATCTGTATCGGTTAGTGTTCGGGAAAGCTTGTCACCTACCGGTGGAACTTGAGCACAAGGCTATGTGGGCATTGAAGAAGCTTAATCTTGAGTGGGATGTCGCTGCAAACCTAAGAGTGGCACAAATGAATGAGCTAGACGAATTTCGGTGTCATGCCTACACAATCTCGTCCCTTTACAAGGAGAATATGAAGTACCTCCATGACAAGTACATCCACAACAAGGAGTTTAACGAATGTGATCTTGTGCTATTGTTCAATTCCCGGTTATGGATGTTTCCGGGCAAGTTGAAGTCAAAATGGAGTGGCCCCTTTGAAGTGGTGAATGTAACCCCCTTTGGTGCTCTAGATTTGAAAAATAAGAACGATGATGTGTTTAGAGTCAACGGGCGTCGGGTTAAACATTATCTTGGCAAGGTTGATGATGGCCACATTGTGGCGGCTCTTCATTTCAAATGATTGGTAATCTGCATCGTGTCGCGACGTTAAATCAGGCACTTCTTGGGAGGCTACCCATGTGTCTTTTTCTTTTTCTTGGTTTTCTTCTTTAGATTAGATAGGCTTTGTTTTGTGCTAAGTAGTTTTGAAGTGTATGCAGGAATGAGTGTGCATTGCAGGGACTGTGCAAGAAAAATTGGCTAAGTGTCACAAAAGTGCGGACTGCACCAGAATTATGCGGACCCCACAATCACTCTATGGCCGCACAATTCTGTGTGCGATCACACAACTTGAAGACCAAAAGTGCATGCTCTCTGAAGTTTGGCCTATCAAATTTTATTAACAAATTGCAGTCGCACACAAAATTGTGCAGTCCGCGCAAACTCTGCGGCTGCACTCACTTTTGTGCGGACCGCAACACTTCTTCAAAGGTACAGGTATAGAGTGCGGACCGCACTCAAAAAAAAATTATGCGGCCGCACTCAGGCAAATTTTGTACCGACTGGGTCAACCTATAAATAGGACCTCCATGTACTATTCACAATTTACACTCTCTGAACTCTGGAACCCTAAGCAAGCACACTGCATATCCCATTAGTCCTCTTCAAGCATTTCATATATGGAGATTCTCACATGCATCCTTCATTACTGGTATGTTCATTACATCTTCAGATTTTTCATCTTTTCTTAGTTTTGTTCTGTTGTCTAGGGTGATTTTCATGCCTGGAAATGTCAATAGTAAGTCATTCTTGCTTAGAATCATGTGGGTAGTATCTGAAATGTTGATTGGGGCCTGGATAAATAGCTAATCACGTTTAATTTCTCAAATCTTGTCTAATATGTGAGAAAAGTGCATGAAATGTTTAATTGCTCAAATCTTGTTTAAATTGTGCAGCCGCACACATTTTTGTGCAGCCCGCAGATATTAGAGTTAGGGTAAAATTGGTGCTTGAAATGTGCAAACCGCACCCAAAATTATGTGGTCTGCAGCAAAATTGTACGGTCCGTAGTGGTGAATGATCAGAGAACCCAGTAGTCTGAACCTGGGGCTATGCGGCCGCACTCAAAATTGTGCGATCCGCACTTTTGGTTGTGTCGCCGCATTGTGAAATTGTGCGGTCCGCACTCGGCTGTCTACGACCGTTCTCACTTTTGTGCGGTCCGCACTTCCTCTTTTGAGTATGCTTTACTGCAACTATCAAGCATGCATCTGTATACACTATGAACTTCAATTCTAACTCCCTGTGGATTCGTTCCCGACCTACCTTGGGTTTTATTATTGCATAGACCACCTCACTACCTATTTTGGTGTGAGTTTGGGCGAGATAACTACCTATGTGTTGCAGACAATGATTAGCTCTCGTGGCAGAGGTGATACATCAAAAGGGAGGGGTGAGCCCTCCCGGGGCCGAGGCAAGAGTAACCTACCACTTGCCATTTAGAGAGCCATAAGCAAGAAACCAACCGCCAACAGAGTTCTTGAACCCTCCTACACCAGTGAATATGCCCCGTTTGGGGAAGCTTCAGAGGTACCTCTCTACAAGCACAGCCAGATGCCCAATCACAGCAAGTTCAAATGAGATACCAACTCCGTGACGAATCCTCCACCTCAGCTAGTTCTTTTGAGGGTTCAGATGTTGGTAGCCAGGGTTCAGAGTCCACCCCTACACACTCCTCCCGCACCAATCAATGTATGGTAGCCAGGGTTCAGAGTCCACCCCTACACACTCCTCCCGCACCAATCAATGTAGATGATGATGATGATGTCCCGGATGATGGGAGAGGAGGTGACACTCGATTGGGAGGCCTTGAGAGGTCAAGGAGAAGAGAGATGTGGGAAGACACATTCTTCAACTTGACTTCCTTTAACAGGTTCAGATAGTGGTGGCCCTAGAGATCGCTCACACTTGAGCGACAGTTCTTGATGAAGGATTTGGACATTCACAATCCAAATGTCCTTAGACAGCTCCGGGAGCGAAAGGGATGGAAATGGTTCAACAAAAGTATCATCGACGTAAATGAGCACTTGGTTAAAGAATTTTATGCCAATATGGCTCATATAAAGAAGGGTACCAAGATAACAAAGGTGCGAAATCTGAAAATCTGATTCGACTCATGTGCTTTGAATTTATATGTGGGATTTGAAGAAGTGGAGGGAGTCCAATACTTGGAAAAACTTGCTTTGCATGATGCAGCTCGCTAGTGGTTAGCAGAGATTTTGGATGCTCGAGGACCACCACCTCCGTGGCTCACAGCAGGGGTCCCCATAATCCGGGCCACCCTAAATTTTGAAGCCAAAGGGTGGCAGACATTCGTATGCAGCCGCATTGATCCATGCTTAAAAGAGAACAACCTCCAACTTCCTCGAGCAGTCCTGGTGGATTTGCTTATGGCTGGGTATCCGATTAATGCGGGTGCCATCATATCTACCAACATCACATTAGCTGTCTAGAAAGATGAGAGATCATACCCGTACCCGAACTTCCTCACATAGTATTTCAATGATCAAAAGTTGGAGTCGAGGCAGTATGATACAAAAGTAAAGGCCAAGAAGCCTTCCTCATGGTACCACCTACAGGGTGCTGACAACCCGAAGTTTAAGGGTAAGGCAACTACCTCCACTAGCCAGTCTGAGGAGCCAACGGTAGTATTTACGGATTCAGCTGTTGAGCCTTCCGCAGATGCCACGCCTTCTACAGAAGCCATGCCACCACCTTCTTCTTCTAGATCATCAGATCCATTATCAGTGCTAGCTTCATCCACTTATCCACAAACTATGCTGCGAGTCTCCCAGACATTGGTGAGTCTCAACAACTGGATGCAGGCAGCTACTTCAAAGCTGTCTCACATATCCAGTGCTAATGCAGCATAGTCCTCTACCCCAGCAGCACCACAGGCACCTCCGTCAGTGGAGGAAACATTGAAGAAGATTTTGGACAACCAGAAGACCATTATGGAGACTCTGGTGGCGCATGGGGAGGTCATTGAGGAGTTGGGAAAGCAAGCAAAGAAGATGAGGAAGTCTCAAACGTCAAAGAGTTCAGTGGAGAGGTTGAGAAAAGAGATTGCAAAGATTGCATCTGCCGGAGATCTACCATTGAACCTGCTTATGGAGCCGACAGTCTCAGTAGCACAGGAAGTACCCGAGGCAGCAGCCGACCAGTCTAAGGAGCTGGATACTACTGCCCACAGCGCTGAGGAGATGATCCAGATGCTCAGAAGCCATGTTGTCCCTCATCCAGGTGATGATGAGATACAGCTAGAGGAGATCGAGGGTGCTGCGGATGCCAAGCGGACTCAGACCACATAGGGAGTTCTCTTAACTCTCTACCCTTCCTTGTTCTTATTTTTGTTAAGCATTTGGGACAATGCTTATTTTCATTCGGGGGTGGTCTATTTTGATTGATTGACATTGATATTGGCCTGTAATAAATCTTATACTATTTTTATTTTATCTTTATTTTCTCTTTGGTATGTATATATTCTTCCCTTTCGTTTGATGTATACATTTAGTTTCCCTTATGTATATATTCATTTTACTTCGGTTTGTATATTTATTTATCTTATTTTCCGTAGTTTATTTAGTAGCTTCTTTAGTTTGTCTTTCTTAGTAGTATAACTTCTTATTTACTTTAGTAGTTTCGTTTGGATTTGTTAGCTTCTTTTTACGTTTGAGTGATCAATAAGCCTTTGGTTTTCTTAATGCCACGGTTCTTTCCAAAGTGGATTTTGTGTGAACCGGGTGGCTCTTCCCAACGATGGATGGCGTGACAACCTTCTTAAGGGATTGAGTCCGTTTTCTTTTCTTGTTTAGGAAAAAATAGTAGTAATGAATAAAAGGGTATCAAGCATGCTTCACTTGGTACCAACACATTTACCTACGACCTTATGGTTAAAAAAAAGTTTTTGTAAAGAAATAGCTCTAGTTAGTGACCTTGTGAATCTTGTGTTGACTTAGGCAATCATCGGGGTGTTTAGTTGAACCATTAGTGTTGGTCGAAAACCCAATGCACACGCAAGTGTACGTGGTCGACAAGTAATATAGGA